>JABSMS010026334.1:0-10377 GCA_018902275.1 Aleiodes sp. PSUC_FEM 10030003
AGTGTAAGTGTAAGTGTAAGTGTAAGTGTAAGTGTAAGTGTGAGTGTAAGTGTGTGTGTGTGTGTGTGTGTGTGTGTGTGTGTGTGTGTGTGTGTGTGTGACCAATTTTTCATTCACGGTTTCTCATCAATCAATAATGCGATCGAGATGATCAATGTCACAATCGAAGGATCTTGGTATAGATTGATACTGATTAGATTTTGGTGGAAACCAGTCGAGCAATTTAATGGTTTTTTAACAAAACATCCTAAATATCTTCTGAGAATAGGGGTTTGATGGTGTTGGTGCCAGCACAACTGTTGTTATTATATATGTAAATCAAACCACTACAATTCCTATTATCTCGTCGCATGGCAAGTGAAAAAGAATTCTGGCTCGAGAATTCGAACCAGAGATTCTCGGGAGGCTCTCGTTATGAATCTGGCGTTTAACCAGTTGCGCCATGCGAGCAGCTATTTGATTAGCTGAGATATTGTGTTATTATTGTAGTGTGGTTACTACAATACCAGGGGCATTATGGGGTATCTCAAAAATTGACAATTTTTTTTCTCAATTGAAGTTTCTCAACATCGAAAATTATCGATTTTATGCAATAACTGTGATTCAACTAACTGTCTTTCATCACATAGGGGCAAAATGGAGCACCTTATTTTGTTTGCAGTGAAAGTTCATTTGCATTAAGATTGATCAATTTTATTCAATAATGGGTCGGGGCAAAATGGGGTACTTTAAAAGATCGTTAAATTTTTATTTTTCAATTTTTTTCAATGAAAGTTGATTAGAATCGAGAATTATGAATTTTCTTCGATAATCGTAGGTCAGATTTACATTTTTCGCGATATAACAGAAACTGGGGCTAAACTGGGATACGTCAATTTTTCTTTCAGCGAACATTTATTAATATCGAAAATGTTTCATTTTTTTCCACAACGGCTCTTCAGCTCAAAAAGACTCACAGTACTGGGATCCAATCCCGAAAATAACGTTCCCGGGAAAACTAGATTGTTTTTTACTAGTTCTGGGGTCGTAGATTACGAATCGTTCGGTTATCTTCCCTTCCAAGTGGTCCTTCACATTGTTTTTAACAATTTAATTGTTTCAATCACCATAATAAAAGGCCGTTATCTATCTTGAACCATAATACCTCAATTATAGCAGTAAGAGAAAAATTGTCTTTTCGAAATTTGATCACCGTTCTAAAATGAAGAAAATATGTCTCTTGATTGTTTTCGATACCTTCGTTATCTACGAAGTTATAGTTGATTAGGTGATTAGGAGGATGCGTGGGAGTCTTTCCGCTGACTGAGCAGTGAATAAGCGTGAATATCTCACTATCTGAACGAGATAGCAAAGTTTTTTGCACAGACAATTTTGTGCAGAAAAGTCTGAGGTACAAAATTGTTTCTTAAAGAATACATGATATTTCTCATCGGTCTCGAGATGTTCCGAAAAAATAGTGTCCGAGGTGAATTACTTCATTGATAATACCTTAATTATAGCCCTTGGTGGGAAGATTAAATTGTTAAAAACAATATAAAGGCCAAATCGGAGGGCGAAAATAACAGAGAGATTCGTAACCTGCGACACTTAATTAGTGAAAAACCATCAAGTTTTCTGAAGTTCATGGACTGGGGAATGAAACCATAGCCCGCATTACAACTATATTCATTCTATTGCCGATATCTTGAGATCCAACAGAGATAGAGAAATTCTTCTAGAGATCTTTTTCGTACAGAAAAATAAAAGCTACAAAAAAAGTTTTCATGGAACTTTCTCTATCGCTCTCAAATTCCCACACAAGTTTTTTGAAATATTCCGTATCCAATGAAAAATATTGCAATTTTTATAAGGAAGCATTTTGTAGCTCAGACTTTTCTGAACAAAACTTGTCTTGAAAAAGAATTCGCTGTCTTTCTTAGATATTGAGAAATTTCACGCTGAATCAGTGTTTGGTCAGCGAAAAGACTCCCACGCCCCCTCCTAATTACTTAATTAACTATAACTTTGCTAATAACAAATCTATCGAGAAGAGTTAACAGATATTTTTTTTTCATTTCAGAAGGGTAAACAATTTTTGAATAGACAATTCCTCCCTAACTTCTATAAGTAAGGTGTTATGGCCATTTAAACAATTAAATTGTCAATGACAATATGAAGGCGCACTCGGAGGAGGAGATAACCAAAAGATTCATAATCTACGATCCTAAATTGGTCAAAAATAATCAAATTTTTCCAGGACCTCATTTTTGGGATTGGACCCTAGTACTGCGAGAGGACTGATAGCAAAGGTTCTCGCAAGAATTATTCATACAATGAAAATTCTTATAAGATCTTTTATTATAGGAAAACTTTTTCTTATAATGGAAATTTTTATAAGAAACATTCACATAAGATTTTTTTCTTATAATGGAAATTCTTGTAAGAATTTTTGCAATGGGAATATTTTCTAATAAAAATTTATCAATGCAATTCTTATAAGGAGTTCTGTTCTACGAGAAGAATTTAGCATCATTTTTTCAAAGGCATTCCCTTCATTTTAAGACAGCATGATATTTCTCATGGGAAAATTTTTTCTAGGGACATTTAATATAAGAGAAGTACCTATCAGGAATTGCAATTGCAATTGCAATATGGGAACGATTGTTATAAGAAGTTTTCTATAATAAATTTTTTTACAAGATTCTTTTCGCATAAGAATTTCATACGTATAGATATGGGTTTGATAAGAGATGTAAAGAAAAATTAGACAGTTTATTTCGTTTTGATGAATCAGGACAGAATTGTAAACAAGTTCGTATTAACTTTTACTAATATCTTTTACACGAAGATATATATAGGGAAGACCGGGGCGTTGTAGGGTACCCGGGCGTTATGGGGTACCTTAAAAATTGTCAACTTTTTTTTTCACTGAAAGTTTCTCAACATCGAAAATTTGCGATTTTATTCAATAACCGTGAAAGTTCATTGGAATCAAAATTGATCAATTTTATTCAGTGATGGTTCTTCAACTTTCCGTTCTTCCGTGATGGAACAAATTGCAATAAGAACGGATTATTTCCGCAAAAAAGTTTGAAAAACTTCGAAGAAGATCAATTATTGGAAAGACAATGAAATCTGAAAATTTTATGGAATTTCAATTTTCTTTGGGTACCCCATTTTCCCCCACACTACGATGAGAGCAGATTATGTCCATGAAAGAGTTTGAAAGAGTTTGCGGAACGGTCAATCATTAAAAAACCTGAAATCTACACATTTTAAAGAAATGTGTATGGATTGTGAACGTGTGAAAAACTCAGTGTTCCTTGAAAATGATGACGTCATATCGATTTTCAAAATAATGGATTCGCTTATAAATTACTTCACGATTAGCTTCATTATAACAGTGGTGTGGGTTTGTGGTAGTACAAATCAATATCTATAATTCTCGAGCTTCATTTTTTCTTTTTTTCTGGCATCATTATTTGATTATTTTGTAATCCATTATCATATCTTTCCATATAGAGAAAGATTCTTTCTCTTTTGATTCATTTACAATTGAATAATCAGTAAAAGAATTAATGCATCAGGAAATGAACGTCTAAGTTCCTCTGACGCTTCGTGATTGTTCAAAATTGTTCAAGGATATCCAAGTACCGCAGCAATGTTGTTCTTCCTTTAAATTTAATTTCCTATTTTGAGTCATAAGAACAGATTCTAAGAATCTAAAAAAAATTGAATAGTTTAGTTTGTAAGGGGAATTCATTGAGAGATTCGAAAATTTCTTTTTTTGGACATTGAGATATTTTTTCATAAATAATGTATAAACAATTGATTTTTCATCGTATTCAACGGATTGATAACAGAAGCAAGAAATTACAATTTCACGCATTCTTTTTTCTCCATTGACAATTTCCCACTAGCAAGTATTTTTGGAACATTGGGCAGTTGCTAGTGCCGCCCTAAAGGGTCACACTCATTCTCAACCACACCTATTGACGTAAATTGAGTAACGCACCCACATTCCTGAGCGAGCGTAGTGAGCGAGCAACAACGCTCTCGAATTCGCCAGCGAGCGAGCCACAATGCCCTGCTAGTTCTGAATGATTTTCAGGAAAATTACTATGCCGCATTATAAACGAGCTGCAATTTGCTTGCCAGCCGGAGAATTGTCATTTTTAGGAGGAGTTTTCATCAAGCATGACAGAAAACTTCCCATGTTCTGCATCATAATTTTTGCGTTTTTTTGTTTTCAAAACTAGCTATTTTACACGTGGCTTTGAACTGAAATATCTCGAAAACTACTCAAAAGTTATCGAGATATGCTGCGAATGAAATCTCGCGGAGAGATTAAGGAACGAAATAAACAGAACGCCATTTTTCTAGGATTTGTAATTTTGAAGATATTCATATTTTAATGAAAAATTCAGAAAGGACGCCCCGGCGTCCAATTATTTGCTATCGGGCCTCGCACGTTGTTTCTGAACTATTCATTAAAAAGGAAAAATTTCGAAATCTACTAGTCGTAGAGAAACAGGATTCAGCTTATTTTATTCGTTAATGTTTTCTCTAAATTTCATTCACAGCATGTCTCGATAAATTTCGCATAGTTTATGAGATATTCCAATAGAAAGTCCAGTAGAAAATGGCTAACTAAAATGGACGATAAAGATATCCCAAGTCTTGAGGCTCGTCATGTACCGGGAACAGTGGAAGGTACCCGACTATGCCTTTTTTTCTACCACATTATGAGGCTGGCATGGTGAAAATTCGGAAATAAAAGTATAAACATTTGGAGTGGCTATCCAAAAATTCTAAGTTCTAGGGCAATTTATCATGGGATGGATGGAAATTTTTTCTTTAATTCCCACGGAAAAAGTCATTGGCTATTATTTTTATGATGCTCCTTAACAATTATTGGAACACTCCTTTCAATAACAACTGAATCGGCCCAATCACGAATTCCTGTCGAAAGAACATTTTTCCCATTTGTAGACTCATAAGATGCCCCAGGCGTCTATTCTGCAGCTGCTTTATGGAGCTGAATATCATAATTTTCTGTAGAATTTCCTCTCCGTATATCTATTTAGTGTCAAGTCTGCTCATCTTATTGTTGGAATTCATTTCTGCATTATAGGGATTTCATTTCATTCTTCATTCATTCAGAAAAGTAGTATGGAAGCACAAAAGAATACCTCTACCGTTAGAATCAAAAGGGCGTAAGTGCCATTTTTTCTTTCTGAATGAGAAAAAGGCATAAGTTAGTATTATTATGAAAAAATGAATGTAGACTCAATTTTTGTAGATTTCTAAAAAATGACACTTCCGCCTTTTTGACCCTAGGGCCGTCGCCCTAGACATATCTCCAGTGTCAGTTTCTATACAATACAATATCTGGAGAAATTGTAATGGGATTTTCTAGACCGCAAATTGATTGTATTCATTATAACAGTGTCGAAACGTGCAAAAGAATATTTCAAATACTTTCGCTCGTTTCGATACTGTTATAAGAAATTCAAAAAATTTGTGCTTCGAACTTTTAGGCAATGAATGTTAGAAGAAGTCAGTCATTGACTCTATTGTAGAGAATTTAATGCTCCACAAAAAAAGGTAGTATGAAGTTTATCTCTATAATTAACAATTTCCTCGGAGGAAGCCATAGATGGGAAAAAAAACAATTCCGCAAACTTCAACATTCTTTATGCACAAAAAAGACTATCTTCCCCATAATTTCCTCTATGTCCTTCCTTTCTAGGCCCCAAAATATATGCAGTCCCATTTTTTTTTTCTATTTTTGGCTCACCCAAGAATTAATGTGAGATGGTTTCGCAATTGGACTGGATTGACCGCAGAAACACACTTGTTTGTAAAAATGATACTCTCGACGAATAATATTTTCGTTTATGAATAGTACCAATTCGTTAACGAAAGAGTCTTGTATGAGGAAAGATTGTGTGAACGCAGCACTCCCAAGGAAAAAAATCATTTCCGTTCCCGGATATGATTCCCAAACGTCGAGAATAGGCCCTCTGGCCAGTAGTTCATTCGCTAGAGGTTGAAAGGTATCCATGGGTAGGTCCATGGCGCCACTTAGTTTTTTTTAATGATTTTGAGGTCGTAGGATTCGAATCCGTTTGTCGCAAAGCGCTCACGTGGTGCATTCAAAAGTTATAAACTATTTAATTGTTAAATTGTGTTCAAATCGCTTCATCTTCGACAATAAGTGAGATAGAGAAAAATTCCCAAATTCAAAAATGTTTCTCATGTCATAAAGGACATTTTTATTTGCAAAATTTCGATACCTCCACATTTCTTGAGATATAAGCGAGGGGAGACTTGGGCGTCCGGCACGAGCGCGCCACGTTCGCCGAAAACGTTTTCGGCGCACCTCCAAATGTCTCAATATCTGAAAGAGTGTGCAATTTTTGGACGAGTAGTTTTTGTTCCAAAATGTCTGAGCTACAAAACAGTTTCTTAGGAAAATTGTGATATCTCTTAGCCTTTTCGAAATATTTCAGAGAAAAAGTGACGGAGGCAAATCTTCGCATTTTCTCAATGACTTTATTTACGAATATTTGCAAATCCAAGAGAAATAGAATAATATTGGTAATGACCTTTTGTGTAGTACGTATTTTGCTCTCCGAAAAAAGTCTTAACAAGAATTTCTCTATCTTTCTTAGATTACCAGATATAGTACATTCGCCAAAGGTCGAGAGGTATTGATGGGTAGATGCATCGTGTGACTTGGTTTTTTTAATCTGCTTATCGCCGAGAGCCAACGCGAAGCAATAAAGAGTTATAAACAATTCAACTGGTTAAATTATTATAACTCTGCAACAATGCCACGCAGAAAAAAAATGCGTATGAAAAAATGATGATTATTCCATGCTGAATATAATGGTTCTTGACTCATGGACATATCTCCATAAGCAAGCAAAAAATCGCATTTGTTATAAGAAAAATGATGCGTGTGAACTGAGAGCATTACTGCAGCGGCAACATAGTTCACCTAGTCTATCGTCCTTCCTTCATTTCAGTATTTTCTTTCCAGTGAATAATAGTTTATAAGTTTGACTGCACATATCATGAATATAAGCCTAACATTCAACTATTCCCCCACGTCACGTTTGGTTGACGCACATCGTTTTTTTATCTAACAAATTAGTCCAGTCGAACGTTACATTTGAAATCCCAAAAATTATAGACAGCACGAAATATTCTTCTTCCGGTGGGGTATATCATTAATAAGATGCCTCCCATTGTGTGGGATCATAGGTTTTGCCGTTCGTCAATAAACAAACACTTAACAACTGAGTGGGACCTTTCATTACGAATAATTTGGAAACGGTTGCAGATGCGGTAAAAAATCACAGTACTAAAATTGTAGAGCATGAAATTTTCTACGACAAGAATTTGTTGACCTTTTTTCTCTGTAAATGATAATTCCGGAGTTCAAAGCGCGCGAAGTGTGCAATAGAAAATGACGCTCCACGCTGCGAAGGTGGGGAGTGATATTTCTCCAACGAATTAATTTTTCTGATGAAATTTTTTTTTTTATCTGAGAAAATAATCCTACCTTTCTAAAACTCCAAACAAAAAATTTCATCCAAGAAAAAATTTTAAGCCAATTTTTCACCCTCCGTAGAAACTCTTTTTTTTGGTTCTTTTTTACACTTAACTTTCGAGTTCAATAACTTTTGAACTATTCATGGGATCTGGATGAAACAAAAAAGAAATTGTGAAAATTTTTTTGCCTTTTAATTGAAAATCCACAAGCAAAAAGAAACTTCTTTTGTTGTTTTATTGTTGAAAAAACAAAAAAATTGAAAATATGAGTATGGCATTTTGTTATATTTTTTCTGGCCAATAATGCAGACTTTTCTTTCACTACGCATATCCAATTATTGCTAAATTGTTATAAACAATAGTAAAAAATATTATAACGGAAAAATTTCTCCCCATGACAGTATTCCTCATCTTATAGAACATCAAGAAACGTTTTTCAAAAAAAAGAAAAAAAATTATTTCATGACGAAATGAATTTTTTTACCGCAAAATTTAATGAAATTTCAAAAAAAGAGCCTTCGTTTGCTTACATGAAAATGGTTATAGATACGGATAAAAATCACAGGAATGAAATTGTAGAGCATTAAATTCACTACAGAAAATTTTCTGGTCGTTCTTTCTTATTATGGATAGCTTTCGAACGCAAAGCGCTTGTTGTGCCCAATAGAGAAGCACGCTCCGCGCCAACAACTCAGGAAGCGATATTTGACTAACAAATGAATTTTTGCAACTTAAAAGTATTCGAAATTTTTTAAAGAAGTACCCTACTTTGAAATCAATCGGAAAAAAACCATTTCAGTAGCAGAAAAAATTATTTTCCCCATTTTTCAATTTTAATAGGAAATTTCTTTGTTGCTTCCTTTACTTAACTTCCGAGTGCAATAATTTTTAAACTATTTAGCGAATCTGGGCAGAATAGAAAAGAAATTGTCCGTCTTTCTCTTCCAAATAATTGTAATCGATTGCCTTCCACTGCAATCTCTTTGCCTTTTAATTACAAATCTATAAACAAAAGAAATCCTTCTTTTGTTATAGTTTTGTTTGGAAAAATTAAAAATTGCAAAAATTGTTATTATACAAAAATAGTTCCTATGGAATTATTCTTTATATTATTTGGACTTTAGAATCATTCTTTAAATACATTTCCAAAACAAGTTCGTGCTGAAATCAATTTTTTATCCCGGAATTCGTTTGTGTTTCACGACAATTTCATTCGTTTGTTATTAACTTGGAAACCATCGTAGATACGAAAAAAAACAAAAAACCAAAAGTGGAAAACAGAAAGTTCTCTATGAGAAATTTCTTGGACTTTTCGTCCTATTGTTGATAGCTTTTCAACGCTGGTTGCGCCAAGTGCACAAAAGACAAGTCCCCTTTACGCTGTCAACTTGGGGAGCGATAGTTGATTAACAAATTAATTTTTGCAATCATTCTAGAAACATGAAAAATCATCGTAGTTTGAGAAAACTCGGAAAAAACCATTTCGGTAGAATGAAAATTATTTGCCTCAGTTTTTAACTTTTCCGCCCCGGTAGAAATTTTTTTCTTTTATTTTTCCATTCAACTTTTGAATACAATAACTTTCACATTATTCATTGAACTTAGATTAAATAAAAAACGAGTTGTTCAACTTTCTCTTCTGAATGATTATTATTGATCCCCTTTCTTCTTAATCTCTTTACCTCTTAATTAAAAATCTATATAAAAAAAAAGAAATCCTTCTTTCGCTGTAGTTTCTTCTACAAAACTAAAAAAAAATTGAACACTAAGTGTGAGAGCTCATTCGATTTTCTCCCGGCAAGAATACAATATCTTCTGCGTTTTTTCTAGTCATTATCAATTGTTGCTAAAGTGTTATCAACAATAGGAAAAATTAGGATTTCCGAACAAAATTCTAGGATATTGATTCTGATATTATGGAGCTTTTCAATGAAATCGAAGAAACAATTCGCGCTAACATTAATTTTTTTGCCTGCAATTTAATTGAGTCACGATGAGATGGAATCTCTGCGTGTTACCGTAAGAGTTTTTGCACACTTGATTAGATAATATTATCTATTGTACTTCTGAAAGTTACCTTCTAGTATTTGTTTTTTATGCATCTGCTTTCAATAAATGCGTGTATCAAAACAACGTGTTCACGCAAGAATGGATTATTTCATTTCTTCAACAATTATTTCTCATGAAAGTTAGTGAACAAAAAAAATGAGAAGGAGGAAATTTCACTTCACGCGGTCTGCGTTCGAAAGCTATCCATAATAGGAAAAAACGACCGACAAATTTTTTGTAGAGAATTTAATGCTCTATAATTTTGTTCCTGTGATTTTTATCCGTACCTATAACCGTTTCCAAGTTATCAGCAAACGAAGGCTCTTTTCTTGAAATTCCATTAAGGTATTACTATCGCCCAAGTCACCACTAAGAGTGGGGGCAAGGGAGGTTAGAAAAAAATCATCTGGAACAACCAAAGGAGGGAGAAATTATTCAACCTATAATGCTATTCAGCATCAATGTATTTTTTGCTTTCATATGAAAGCATAATTCAATCAACACAATTATAACTACTAATATTTTGATTTTTTTTTAAAAGAATAATTTTTTAAAATTTTGATACGGGCCGACTACGCACACTGATATGCGCGTCTACATATGAGCGCACACTAGAGAATAATCCTGTCGTTGTACACACATATAGAGCGACCGTGTATACGTAGACAGCGGTGCTGGCCTGCCATTAATCGTTTATTTTTTTTTCTCTAAAACTACGTGTCAGAAATAGCTGATTCTAGTCCCAAAAAATTCTAAAAAAGCCTGGCTATGGGCTACAATTTTTTC
>JABSMS010026345.1:0-10375 GCA_018902275.1 Aleiodes sp. PSUC_FEM 10030003
AATAAAAACACAATTTACCACCGTTCGATGCTGCCAATTGTCGAGACGTGCCCGGCATCATCTCCCAAAAATTCTCCACATTTGTAAAACTTAATTTAATTTCATTCAAATTATTAATGATCAATCTTGGATATTAACTCCCATTAAATCACACGAAATAAAATAATTTCAAAAAAACCGTTACGGTGGAAAAAAAACGATTGAAAATATAGATTGTGTCATTTGTTGGTGTGACTTCCCCCGGTGTTTTACCCATGCCGGGCTCCCGTATCTCTGTCAGGCCGTGCACACATACACAAAAACATACACTTCACCACAAACACACATACACAATTAAATGAATCAATATATGGCGACGCCACCTTGATGCTAGCTGATAAAACACACCATTTACGGTATCTTACACACAAATTAAAATTTATCTATTTAACTACGTAAATTCCCGACCTTCACTGTTTAAAAATATTTGAAAAAAGAAACAAAAAATTAACCGAAGAAAATTAAAGAGCCGGACATTCAATGAATCTTCAATTCCAACGTTTGCATGGCAACGTTGAAGTCTTCATTGTCGAGTTAATACTGAATAAACTCCGTAGCATTTGTGCATTAATGAACACATACAAAGACAAAGTGTGGGACATCTTCCCATAGAAACTATACGTTTATTATGTTTCGCGTGGGAAGCAGTTGAGCTTAGTTTTAAAATCCATTTTCCTTTCACCCAACGGTTATTTAAAATGAATAAAGAGGAAAAGATTTTTTTTAATGCATTTCAACACCTAATGCCCAACCCTAAGACGTCTCACGTCGTTAGATAGTTTAACATACAATGGAAACAGGAAGGGGATGGGTTAATAATTCACGTGAATTACGTTATATCATTAAATTCTTCTCTTCCTCATTTTTTAGTTGTTCATTGAACATTTACAAATTTTTCATCATTATTATTAATTATATTACGTAAAAATGCGTATTCAAATTCATTTGAATTTGTTGAAACGTGCGAAAAGAATACAATGAAATAAAAATGGAGTATTTTAATTAATTGAAGGCTTTTTCTTTTAATTAAACGCGATTATGAAATTAAGCAAGTTTATTTATGAATGTGGATTTTATTCCTTCATCGATTCTTCTGTGGGCATCGCCGTAGGTTGATTGTTGTCGCTGCCCTTCTTCTTAATACCAGATACTATGTCATCGATTCTCAGAAGCAAAATAGCTGTTTCAATAGCTGTTTTGTATGTCTGCATCTTGACACTCAGTGGCTCCCATATGCCGCGTATGTTCATGTCAACTAATTCACCAGTTTCACCGTCTATACCCCAGGTATTACCCTCGGTTGTGTGTTTAGCACGGAGTGCTGTCAATGTGCGGATTATGTTTGCTCCGCAATTTTGGGCCAGTGTACGGGGAATTATGTCGAGGGCGTGGGCAACTGCTTTGTAAGGCCACTGCTCGACACCCGCGATGCCCGCTGCTTTCTCGGATAGAAGGCGAGATACTGCCATTTCTACTGCTCCACCACCTGTTGGAGGAAGTAGATTTTTTAGTTCCAATTTTCTGGGGATGGAGGAAATGCAGAAGGGAATGAACAGTTGAGAAACTGCATCAGTTAATGAAATTCCATACTGAAATTTATTGATGTAGATTTAGGGGAAGACGGGGCAAAATGGACGTTGTAATGAAACGGTTGAAGATAGAGATTCTGTAATGATTTCATCGAGAACCTGAGGAATTTTAGGTGAAAACATGTGTATTTTTTTTCGAGTTTTTGAAAATTGGATTTTTTTTTTGAAAAAAAATCACTTTTTTGAAGATATTTTCAGTTCTATTGATCGAAGCGGTCTGAGGTTTATTTTAAATGAAAGGTGAGCTCATTTTTCATCGATTCAAGTAGTTTTTAATTTTTTTTTCAATCGATTTTTCGATTAGTTATAGGTCATTTTCTGAACATCAGTTTTTGCACTATATCTACTTGGAAAATCGATAATTCTTCTTTTACAACTACATAAATCGATGGCAAATAGGCTCACTTTTCATTTAAAAGGAACCCCAGCTCGCTGCGGCCAATAGAGTCGAAGATATCCGTGAAAAAGTGATTTTTTTTTCAATTTTGGAGAGGAAACCCCTTCAAATCTTAACCAAAAATTCAAATTTTTGAAGAAAATCTAAAAAATCAATTGTGACCCATGAGTTTTATCGCAATTTTTCTCTAATTCCTAATGGAATCATCAGAAAAAACGTATCTTTGATATTTCCCTTCATTTCGAGTGATTTTCACAACGTAAAGCATTAAAATCGACGATATATATTACTCAATTCCCGCAAAAAAACAAAATATTTACATACCCGGTACTAATTTCGGTTCAATAAGAAGATTCCTAGCAACATGAAGTGCATCCTGAAGATTCCTCTCAGTTTCATTCAACACATCCTTACTAGCGCCTCTCAGAACAATAGTACAAGCCTTAGGATCCTTGCACTCAGTGACGAAGCAGAAGTACTCATCCCCGAATTTCTTAATTTCAAATAATCCAGCGCCAGTACCAACGTCCTCCTCCCTGAGTTCCTCAGTGCGATTGACGACAGTAGCGCCGCACGCTCTCGCGATTCTGTTGTTATCAGATTTACGTACTCGACGTACAACCGAGATGCCCGCCTTCAAAAAGTAGTGGGAAGCTAAGTCAGCTACACCTTTCTCAGTGAAAACGACGTCTGGCTTAACCAGAATAACTTCCTCGCATATTTTCTTGATGTGTTCCTCCTCGAGCTCCAGAATCCTCGTGAAGTCCGTGTCCTTGAGGATCTCGACATTCGTCTGCGATTCACCTTTCTTGTACTCCAATGGACAATCGAGTAATACGATCCTCGGATTAGCAATGGTCCTCTTCATTTTTGGATGCGTCACGTCTTTGTTGAGCATAACGCCACGAAGAACATGACTCTCTTCAATACTACCACCTGGTATCTTCTCAACTTTAGCATAACGCTTGATGTCGATTTCGCGTCTTCCATTCTCCTCAAGCAGCACGGTGTTGACAGCGTCAATTGCAATTTGACACGCTAAATCAGACCAACGGCCAATGAATTTTGTACCGACGCACGACTTGACGACTTCAGTCAACTTCTTCTTGTCATTTGGGTCCAGATCGGTGCTTATTTTGTCCTGCAAAATCTCAACAATATCCTCGAGTGCCTGTCTGTAGGCTCTTATGATTACAGTTGGATGCATTCCCTGGTCTAAGAAGGGCTCAGCTGTTGCGAGGATTTCACCGGCGAGGACGATCACAGATGTTGTTCCATCACCAACTTCCTCGTCTTGAGTACGTGCTATTTCGATCATTGATTTGCCAGCTGGATGCTGAACCGTTATCTCACGGAGTATTGCATTGCCGTCGTTGGTCATCACGATACCACCGGTCGGGTCCATCAGCATTTTCAACATCGCTTGGGGACCGAGACATGTTCTGATGACATCGGCAATTGCCTGGAAGAAAATTCGTGGTTTCAGCACAACCACAAAGCTTAATCAACAATAATTTTTCATGAATGGAATATTTCATATTTTTTTCTAATCTACATCAAACTTTGGATCAATTATAATGAATATAATCGCCCATTCAAGTAATTATGGAATTTCTAATGATTTTTGAAACAAATTTTGAACGTTTCTCCGTTGCTTTATTAATCGGTTGACAGGGCAAAAGTATCCTCGTAAAATTCCTGAATTTCTCCAAAAAATTTAGTGCGTGGTTCAGTAATTTTTTGTTCACCATCGAAATGTCCCGTGGTTACTGAAATCGTTCGGTAATTTCTGTAATTTTTGATGATTTTTTTCCGTGTACATGAAAGGTCCCTACAAAAATATTTATTCCCGCCTTCAATTCTTCAGTATCCTCAAAAATCCGAAGATTAAAATTGAACCATCTCATTCGTATTATTTTTTCAATTCGGATTTGAGGAAATTCACGTCGATAATCCCGCGAATAAGAACATTGCAAAATTACTCATTATGCTCAATGAGTAATTAAATATTCTCAGATTATTGACAGGCCTAATGACAGCTTCGCTTGAAGTGGAAGTAATTGACGAAATTAGAGGTTAAGGTTAAAGCTCACGTTTTTTCATTATGTACTTAAGATGCGTTTGTGTTTATAATTAGTTGAAAAATGAAAATAATTTATTCGGATTGGCCGAGAAATTATGCACGTGGGCGTGACGCCGGCTCAACGCCTTATAAGGTAAAGATTATTGGAAAAGCACGTGTCTCATAACAATTATTACTCACTTTGCCTGCTTGAATATTTTCTTTCTGTACTTTCCTTCCTGAATCACGTTTTGTATTCTGGCCTGCAATTATAAATAAATTAGGCATTATTCTTCATTCGCTCTTGGCAATTCTTTAGCTCCAAGGGACAATTCAATATTTTCAATTGTTTTATTTATTGAATTTGATTAAATACTCACTGAGAACAACGATTGGTGCCGAACCGAACATCTTTTGTTTTTTATACTTCGTCGTTGGAAAATTATTCGTTACAGTATTTAAGAATTCCTTTTACACACAAAGATAAATGACTTTTTTGGGAATGTGTAGAAAAGAAATTATCACAAACTATATTCGGCTAATTTGGAACAGTAAATAAATAAGTTATTCGAGAAGTCAAACTTCCGTTCTTGAATTTTATCAAAGCACCATTTTCATTGGGGAACAGTCGCGACGCTTTTGAGTTCGGCGAGAATTACGAAGGCGCGGGAAAAATTTGAAAATCTGGTGATTCTTTCATTTAAGGAGGGTGGATAGCACTTTCAAAGTGATGATAGAATTTTTTAAAAATTCATGCAGATAGCTTGAGTTATTTCAAAACCCTCTGAATTTTTTCAAAATTTTTCTCTCTCTCGTTCTCGAGTAATTAATAATCAAAATCGATTCTCATGCACTGGCTGTTTGAAAAATCCATTTTAGTACGAAAACTATGTTACCATCTGAGTAGATAACGGATTTTTCGTGATAAAATGGATTTCATCCGAAGAGCCCGTGCACCTGAGTTGGTAACAAAGTTCCGTTTGATTTTAAATGGAAATAGAAATGGAATAGAATTACTTTAAATGGAAAATTTGAAAAAAATTGAGGTGATTCAAATCAATTTTCCTTTTTTTTTATAAATTCTCATATATTTCATCAGCAAGCTGAGCTTTCAATGAGAAGATGCATATCTCAAAATAACACCCTTCAAATATTGCTTGAGTACAAAAGAAAAACATCAGCGTTTAACAAAGAGTCATCTTTCAATAATAAAATATGTAATTTGTGCAAGGCCTCAAGTAGCAATAATTTCATTTTTTTCCCCCAATCTCTTCATCCTCTCGAAAAATTGTAGACTGGATATCGCGGTGCAAAGTGCACCTGATTGCCCATCACGTGGTCAGTTTCACCACGTTCCCTGAGACTCCTGACTGACCATCCGTATTCTTCGTACGACGGTGGAGCTGAATAAAAATTCAATTTGTCCATTAATTAATTAACGAATTAATACGTTGAGTTTGAAATTTGGCGGAAAACTTGGGAGATACTCACGCAAATTTGGGTAATAATTAGAGTTGGATAGTTGGGCCGGTGTGTCAGAGTTATAATTAGATTGTGGGGGAGCTGAAGGGGCATGTTCATCTCCAGGGGAATATGCGGGATATCCACTTGGGTAACCACCGTAAGTTGGGTCAGCATTTGATTCTGGATTATGTTCATCTTTATCATTCTTACCTGGCGGTAAGACATCTCCTTGATAATTTGCTAGTGGAACTGTGCCAATGAATACGAGGGTGTTACCCTTCAAATTTCTGTGATACCTGTGAATTTCAAATTTTGAAGGTCATGAATATAGTTGAGGATTTAGTGGAAGGATATTGAAGCGTAATAGGGTAAGTGCATCAGTGAATGAACTGTTGAGAAAGTGCACCAGTGAATGAACTTCTATGTTAAAATTGATAGATATAGATGTAGTTCAAATGCATTGGTTCATTCACTGGTGCATTTACTCGAGGAAAAATTGAAAAAAATGGTAACATTGAGCTGTTCCTATCCTCGACGTTCCTGCAATGAGAATTTCTTTTTTGGGTGTAGGGAGGAGAGAACTACATTACAGAAGTTTTTTGAATCCCTTTCAACGCAGGAGAGACCTCAGAAATAAAAGTGAGATAGCAGAAGACCGCTTGTTTCTTAAATTTTCGACCAAATTTTCCACTAAAAAATAAATAAAAAAACCGCTAAAAATTATAGACATTTTTCAAAATAAGAGCACACAGACCTTTAGAATTTACTAATGAAGTACAATGTGCCATCTTCTCGTGAAAATGTCGAGATTTGAAAAATCAACAGATTTTTGCTTAGGGGAAGGTGGGGTAAAATGGACACTCGAATTGAACAGTTCGAGATAAAGATTTTCTGACAAATCTTGATCAGAAAACTCGAATTTTCTACAATATCAAAAAAATTAATTTTTACACATGTCCACTTGAAATTTCCTCAGCTTTCCAATGGAACGATCAAAATAAATCTATCCTTGATATTTCCCTCGATTTCTTGGAATTTTCATACTATATAAAATTAAAACCAGGGTGTGTCCATTTTACTCTACCTTCCCCTACTTATTAAGCAACACCCAAGATTCTTTTGTAATATCTCCGGAATTAGCAGATTCAGGAAAAATCATCTAAGTACTGCTTTCCAAAGAATTTCAAGAGGAACAAAAAAGGTCTTTTAATAAATTGTTTTGAATCTCATCGTTCTCAAGACATTCCCAGAACAATTAACACGTGATTCCTGAAGTTATTCCTCTTCACGTCATTACTGAATTTGCCGTCATTGAATTAATTAATGATGATAATGAGGATTTAATGGCGAATGTGGACCAGAGTTTTAGTTAATTACCATCCTTGAACGCATGCTTCTATTTTCAAGTTGTACTCGAGATCAATTATCCCGCAATTAGTGAGGTTGGACGGTGGTAATGGAGGAATTTCGAGTTTCTGCTCGTAATCTGAAGTACCCCCTGCTTCTACTGGGCCTTTACTCACTTCTGCTACAACTATTTTCTCAGTTCTCGATGCTATTCGTGGGTTGTTCGCTCTGAATGTTATAATCTGGAAGAAATACCAAGATTGGTCATTTTTTTCAAATTGTAGATTGGTAATTGATGAGGATCTTCAGAATGCGGCGCTTCTTTCACAATCGAATGGGGAAAAAAAATACAGGTTAAATTAGGAAACGTCTCCCATTGGCTCTCACCTCTATGCGGTGTAGTGACGTTACAGTCGATTTCAGAGTGTTCGAAAATGTAAATTTTCAACTTGTTCTTATTGAAAAGTTAATAGAAAAAAAAATCGCTTCAACTTTCAATCACAGAAGACGGAATACTTTCAGATTTTTTTTTTTAATCATGCAAGATTCTTATTGTGCCAACCCAGGCTTAGAACCCTTTTCTGTAGCTTGATTCGGCACAAAAATTTCTCTATGTTAATTATTTTCTGGGGTATTACACAGGAAATGCTCACGTTCAATCACTCATTGATGAGAAAAAATGATGAGTACCTTACGTAAAATTAATTTGACAGTATCAACAACCACCCCAGACTGATTATCCACGTTGATTCTAATCGGCATTGCCTGTCCCGGTACATACCCCTTGACGGGTAGTATAGCATTGACCTTCAGTGGCAGTGAACCGCAACAGAGACAGCAAAAGGTTTTGCTCAGTTCCTGATGAATCGGCTCCTTCGATTAAAATGAAAACAAACAAACGAATTAGACGAGGAACGCGATATGATTAGAGTAACAAGATCAAAGAGTGATCTAACGATAATTAAAGGTAGTACAAAATCGGTTTACCGATGCTCTGGCTTCTTTATTGAGGTCAAAGTTCGACACAACAGTGAATGCAGCTTTGACTTCTTGATCAAATTTCCATGGTCTATCAATAATTGCTTTAACCGAGTAACGTATGTGTCCATAATCATGCTCAAAGCTGCTTGGGAGATTCTGGGGTAATGCACAAGTGAACGGATAAGAATGTTCACCTATCGGTAAATTGATCTCTTCGCCGCCTTCAATAAGAGATGAGAAAAAATAAATGAACGAACATTACTGAGAAATTCCAGGAAAATTTCACCAACTGTGTCATCATTTCAGTAGTGAAGATGTAAAACGAGATAAGTCCATTTTTTTGGCCGGTCTCCTCTCACAAATATCTCGGTAAATAATGGAGATACGCCTTTTTTGCCCTGATGCTTTTTTGTAGAGAATTTCAAGAGCTACAAAAAAGGATTAGGGCAAAAAGGACGGTTCTCCATTAGTTTCTGAGATATTTGAGAAAAACAATTGGCTGGGAAAATCGACTTATCCTGTTTTACCTCTTCGCTACTGATCCTGAAATATCTCGAGATCCAAAGAAGATAGTGAAATTTTTGTAGAAACCTTCTTTGGAGCTTCGATTTTCCTCTCCAAGAAAGGTCGTTTCAAAAGTTTCGCTATCTAACTTAGTTCTGGAGATATTTCAGAGAAATTGAGGCAATTTTCATCCGTTCATTACCAGACGCTGATCCAAGGACGTAGAATTGAACCGAGAAGTACTCCTCGTGACCAGTAACCGTCTCTGAATCATTCTCGTATCTCCCTTCGTGATTCAGCTCTTGTCTGTCTGTAGCCCAACACGTATTAGCTTCACCTTTTATCTTCACATTGATACCTGAAAAAAATACAAGCGTAAGTGAATTGGTTTTATTCTTCTCCTCTGTTGTTTCATATCGTACAAAAGAGATGCTCCAAGTCCGGCGATACATAAAAAAACGGGAGGGGAATGGTTTGCGAGGGTGTTGTCAAGCTAGAGTGTACGTGAGCTATAATTACACTCCATTTGAGCTCTAACTTGAGAATTCCGCAAAAAAGCCTGGACGAATGAAAATTCTTGGGAACTCATTCATTTGGAATTTCTTCCGAATAAAATTCATCTCATTAATTAACGCTTCGGATTTTCAATTCAATAAAAATCAATCGATTTTCATCGATTCCGTTAACGGAATCCGATCAACTCAATTGATGAATGAAGATTACATTTACATAGATCAATAAATCAATTCAAAAAATTCCGAATAAAGTTTAATGTTTAATTTCAGTTTATCGTGACCCCAAGTGTCATAGCAATTTCACCCGCAAATACGTACTGACGTTTTCATGCGGCAAACGACTCTTCCCGTTATGCTCAATGCAATTTAACGGCTTACTGAACTGTGAATAAAAGTGTACGATACATGTAGGGGAAGGTGGGGCAAAGTGGCCTGCGAGACAAAAGAATCTAGAATTTTTTTAAGGCTGAAGGCTTTTACCTAAAAATTCGAAAAAAAATCACCAACAATGTAGACATCTTTGAGTATCTTTCTGAATTTTTCAGAATTTTTCATGAAGTCCTTCACTTCGAAAAAAAATCCGTAACATTTTGCACCTGAGGGCCATTTTGCCCCAGGCTCCCCTATACAGAATAATATTAATTTTGTACAAAAAATATTCAAAAATTTACCTCTTATTTTTTTTGCCGAATCTAAAACAACAATAATACGGCCATTAACATTTTGTCCCGGATAATATGTGCTCCATGGATTATCGAAGATTATTCTAAAATCTTTCAAACCCATCGCGCGATTATTTATCTATCTCGCTGAATACATATACACTGTATAGTTAATAGCAACTAGCTTCTTCACTCCTCTTTTCACTACTCAACGCACGCCTTTCTCAATGCGAAAATTGTGACTCGCCGCTTCACCGTAAATGCGCCACTTGAGACACAATTTCTTTATTTCCCGTTTTTCTTACTCTTCTTCTCATTTATTTATATTTCTTGTTCAACTTGAATACATTTTTTTTTCATTTCTCGAGGCTGATTCTATCTATATCTAGGCCTCGTACAGTAACGTGCGGAAAAGAGGGGAGAGCACATAATGTATTTCACTGGTGGGATTAATTCTCAACTGCTGCGCATGTCTTCACGACAGATACTCTATGGGTGACGTCATCGTTGTAAACAGTTACGAGATTTATTAGTAATATTACGTTAAGATTAATTGATGATGTAGTGTGTGCATGGGTTTATGATGATTCCCTAGACTTTTTCCAAAATTTATTAGAACGAGAGAAGCCATTGAGATTGTAATTCGGTGGTGAAAGAATGAAAGAAGATGATATTGAAAATAGCAGACATCTGTCATTTTTTTTTCCAACAAAAAAATTATTTTTCGAAAAATGAAAAATATGCACGTATAGACAATTCAAAAAACTATGAGTGTAAATTTTTTGAATATTTTTTTTATAGTAATTTATGCTTTT
>JABSMS010026356.1:0-10375 GCA_018902275.1 Aleiodes sp. PSUC_FEM 10030003
TTCATTATTCCAAATTTCTTATATTGTCAAAGTTTTAAATTAAACAGTCGCATTCAACATCTTCTACTTAATTATTTCAAATCTTGCCGCTGTATTATTCAGTGAAAATGGCGGGCATAGAGCCCCCGCATGAGAACTAGCGATCTACGTGACAATACCAACCTGAGTATCTAGTAACCTTGGATTTAACACGGCAGTTCCATCTCCCTGTTATGATAGTAGTGATGAATCAGCTGGTGGTTCCATATGCTAGTACTTCAAAACATTGCAACTAAACAATTCACAATCTTGTACTGAAAATTCGTTTCACCTATTATCATTCGAAATACTTGTCATTTGAATGGATTATCCATGTATTATCACTCATAGGAAATCTGAGATATGACACTAAAATTTCCCTAACTTCATGAGAATATTTGGCGAATTGTTACGTAAGTTTACAAGCTAAGTTCATGCAGATATTCATTTTGGAATATAATTTCAATCATTTTCATTTGTATCAAAATAAGAATTTGACAGAGGAAATGATGTAATTAGTAACTTATAATTATAATTACCATTAATTGGAAGAATGAAAAATTCATTCTCGCTTATTTTCATAGGTAATTTCGAGGAGAAAAAAAATTAAAAGATGGATGTTACCAAAAGTCTTTGGATTCAGAATTGTCGTTCGGGTCGTCGTGGAATGTGTATTTCAGTTGTATTACTTGGTACTATAGTTGGCTCAGCATTATTAGCATACAGTGCATTTGCATCGAAGAAGGATCATCACTCCATTAAACAAATAGCAATTGTAAGTTAATTGTGATTGAGGTTTCCATCTCAAAATAACACAAACAACAATGACCGTAATCGATAACATCACATAAATCATGACACAGAGCAATAATAACACGTAATAATATAGTTGTGAGAATAAAATTGAAATCTCCAATTGAATATATCGACGTATAACAATTTCTATGACATTTGCTATGGTGATTGCAATCGCAGCTCTCATGGCAATTACCATGACACTGTCATTAAAAATTCGCCGCTTGCAACAGCACAATGTTCCACAGCAGGTTTGTAGCGAGAAAAATTTCTAGGTTAAAATTTGGGAATTGATTGATTGGTGAAATAATTCGAGAAATTGCATAATTAGGACTTAGAAAATTCTTCTACTACAAAGCTTCCATGGCAAAGTTGGTCAAGATAGATTTTGCCACGGCAAGCGGCAATTTTTTAATGACAGTGCTATGGCAAAGGCCATCGCAATTGTCATGGAAATTTTTATACATATCACTATTTTCAACTGATACCGTATGACAAATATTAGGAGGGGAGACCGGAGGAAAGCCGTGTACCTAAGGAAAAGAGAGGGGCTGTAATGGTCGTAATTTGAGTATATTGTAACTTTTACCAATCTCTCCAGTTTTTCAATCAATAAAAAAAATTGAAATTTCATCAGAAGCGTAGATTATATATTTTTCAATGATCTAACATCCCGTAAGATCGGGTTAAATGTGATAATTGGAGAGAATGGGCCCATAGTTCATGTGTTGGAGGAAATTGCGATACTGATAATAGCTTACTTGTGATTATTGCATAGAATATGCGTAAATTTTAATTCAATCAAATTTGTTTGTGCAAATAATAGAGTGCTTGGTGACAGGTCACAATATCATGTAATTAAAATATCATAATAAATAATATTACAAAAAAAAATACACTTCAAAATATCACATCTTGAAATATCGCCAAGAAAAAAATACACAGGTAAAATATCATAAATTTTATTTTCGTCCAGAAATAGTTGTGCAAAAAAATTAAATATATAAAAATTTATTATCATGCATCCACTGCCTGTGCATAAGACCCCCTACGCTCACTCTCCCTTCTACCGTGTTATTAAATTTACTGATATTTAAGTGTGCTATTATGAAGTCTGATATTTTACTTTCATAATATTTTTCGCTTGTGCTATTATTATTTGTGATGATATTTAGTGTGATTTTTTGATATGATATTTTGAAAATGTGATATTATGATAGGTAACCAAGGTACGTCTCTTTGACCCGGTCTCCGAAACAGTGAGGAATGATGAGCTGAATCATGATTATGGGATAAAAGTGATCATTGGTGATCGAAAACTTCGACTTGAAAATGAACAATCTTGAGTTACTCCGGTTACCCCCAATCTCCCCTATGTCATTGAGGAGAGGGATATACTTTTGTTCCATATTAGGGAGCAGTCTCCCTACAATATTTTTCGAATTTTTCCTTCTCATTTGACGATTTCCCTAACAGAACTTCCTCGAAGGAAATTTCTCGGAAATTATTTTTGCACACTTCATTTTCTTCCTAAGCAGCTATCGATGAGATTTTCTTAACAAATTCTTCTGTAATTATCTTTATTGCTTTCAGCTGTTCATTGCCAATAAGCGATTCGGTATTTTGTCATTTTTTAATTACAATATGTTGAGTTTCCCGTTTAATAATTACTACGAATTACTTCGGAAAACGTTTTTTGTTAATGAATAAAATTTTTTTTAAATCTGTATTTTGTATGAACATTCATATACATTGTGTTTTACATATTATTTTCTTTCCGAATATTTGGGGGCGATGCCCTTTTAAATTGATGTGGAATCAATTTTTAATTTTCTTTTTTCCAATTATGGAGACTTTTTTCTAATTTCCGATGGAATTCTTTTGAGTTTTTCTCAATAATTCCTTTCTTCAGGATGATATTTCGAGAATTTTCGTTTTGAGGAATTATATCAGAGATTTTCTTTTCGGAGAAGAATTTTTCAGAATTTTTTTTTTTCAGGAAAATTGTTCTCTTGAAATGTTTTTTCCGAGAATTTTTTTCCGGAGAAACTCCCTCTGAGAAATTTTTTCTTAGACCCTCATATTAGGATATAGACATTATTTCGCAAAATGTAAACGGTATTTTTGAGATTATAGTTTAACATGATATTATTGCTGCCAACATCCTCTATTAATGACATTTCCATGTGTTATCCTTGCATGTGTTATTACAGTGGTGTGTTATTTTCACACGGAGTATTGTTGATTGTGATATTTGTTAGTGTTATTTCTGTGTGTGTTATTATCGTCATGTATTATTGGGACGTATTACCGTGATTGATTACTATCTAATACTCATAAATCAGTATTACAAATTCAACGAATTGAATTCCATTCGATTATCTGATGTTGTCAACGTCGCGTGAACGGGTTCATCATTTAATGATCAAGAAATGAAGTAGTAAAAAGAGATGAATTACTTTTGGAATCTGTTTTCATGAAATTTCTCGACATCTGAGGAACATCATGGAATTTTTATATGTAACTTAGTTGGAAATTTTGTGTTCTACAAGAAAGGTATTTTATGCATTTATATCTTTTGATGGCCCTCCTCGGCCGATGCAGGTTCATAGAATCAATTAATCAAGAAGAATCATCATATCTCAACGTTTCAGATCCTATCCAGAACCATTTTTTTGGACGATATTCTTATATTTCTTTGTAAAAAAATTATTCCACAAAACATAAACTGTTGCATATAAATATGTTCGAATAGATTACTATGATTTCGTGAAACTGCACAAGGATTAAATGTTTATTTTGTACCTTGGCCCGAAAAACGGCTTTCTAACCTCACTTCGCTCCGTTAGAAACGGTTTTTTTTCGGGGCCGCGGTGTAAAAAATAGTATTGGCACCTCGACCATAAGAAAGTCAACTGCGAAAAAAAATTGCTACCCTCGCTTTGCTCGGGAAGCAATTTTTTTTCACAGTTGCCTTCTTTATAGCTTAGGTACAAAATATACTATTTTTTGAAAATGACATCCAAGATTCTTCCAATTATGACCTGAAACTCGCTGATGTTCTTGAAGATGCATTGGATAAGAACTATCTATGACATCAATCATTCATTATTTGTTATTAACTAATTCAATGAATTCATTCCCACAGGAACTATCACAAATTATAAAATTTAAATCTTGAAGAATTTATTACTAAATGAACACATTCAAATTTTGCGGTGATTTATCTCTCTTATCTGTCAACGACTAGAGCAACTAATCATTATTGTTGATTTATCATTGCATTTTTCCCATTGACAGTATAATTTTTAGGGACATGATGTTAATTAGATATGAAATGATGATTCAAATTGAAATTATATAATTTCTCTCCAGAATGGAAGCTGTGGGATCGTTGATTTTTCCAAATTGAATTTTTTAAATTTCAAATAGTCCAGAATATTGAGGAAAGAATACTCCGAGAAAATGTCTGTATGTATGTGTGTGCGAATGAGTCTCTGTATGCGGAAGATGAAATATGTCGTGCCTCTTCTCAGGGAACGCTCAAGTTAGGAACTTGAAGTTTCCGCAGTATAGGAAGAATTCCATGCCAAATCGACCACTTTTGACCCCGACCCTTTTCGATTTTTCTGAAACTTTTTTTTATCTTTTTCTACCGTATCGAAAAAAAATTTCAGACTTTTTCACAATTTTTTACGCAGCCAAAGAAAAAATTATGAATTTTCTAAAAAAATTACTCTTTCCTTTTTGAATAGCTATAATTTTTGTGAAAATTCACTTATTAGGAAACTTTAAAAGAATGCGGATTTGCCTTCAACGTTTTTATTCAATTTTTGAAAAAAAACGAAATTTCGGAATGATGGACATATTTGACTTTTTATTTTTCTTTTAAACTAGTATTTTCTGCAACTTCCCTGAAATTTTCAGAGTGGGTTTCTTAAAATATTTTTTTCCAATTGATTTTTTTTTTAATGTTTTTATTTCTCAAAATACCATTCTGGGAATTCTTGAGATTATTTAGAGGACTTCAAAATTTGAGGAAAAAAAGTACATTATGCACCACGGGTGGAAAAAAAAGGTTAAACGAACAAAAATTTGTCGCCCTAGTGAAGCAAGGGCAACAAATTCTTGTCTGGTGCACCTTATTCGCGACCAAGATGCATATTTTTTTTCGTGTCTCGAGGGCGTTCGGCTAGAAACACAGTCTTCCAGCACCCTAAGACAAAAAAAAATAGAGGAAGGTAGTTGCTCGCTCGCTACGTTCGCTTGTTTTCGGCCGTAGGTGGGGGGAGACCTCTGGGTGCAAGAGGAAGCGCAGAGTTCTAGTCTCGTCCATAATGCGCGTCTAGGTTTGTCGGAACCCAGAATGGTGGGTAGGAGAGCTAGATCTCAGAGCGGCAACACAGGAGACAACCATTGAGAGTAATCCCAGTGTTCTATGTCTCGGTGTGTTGCATTCGCAGCTCCAGGAACAGCAACCGCTGTGGGTGATCCCAGCGTTCTATGCCAAGTACTGGGTCGCAGGGACCGGACTGGACAACCCTGCTCGTCTCAGGCCTGATCCACCTGATAGAGAGGGTCCTATGTCCACCCGGTAGCAGGGCAGAGTACTCTTCGGAGGGTATAGAGGAGGTGCATCAACCACCAGAATCTAGGTCAAGCATAGTCAGGCGATTGTCGGCTCCTGGCAACTGCAATCCCTGCGATTCAACAGGCGACTAGCAGGTTCGTTCTGCCCCATCTAAGGATAACGAAGTAGGGTGGGTGCTCTGGCCCGCACACCTGTGTTGAAGGACGTATAATAACACCTCTAGAGCAACGTTGCGCATGGCCAAAGCTAGGCTCATCTGAAAAGATCTTTGATGTGTAGGTCCCTTTGTGCTCAGGACGTAGGCACATAAAATATAGAGGGGCTTGAGGTTGATGGACCAAACCCCTCATCGTCCCAGGGCCGCCATATCTCCGACGTCCACGTCGTTCCTCGCGGAACTGCCCTTTTCCGAGCAGGCTAACAGGGGAGGCCCACCGGTCGCCGATGAACTAACTGTCGAGGATTGGGTTTCCTTGACAGTTGGGGAGGGGCTAGGGTATTTTTCTAAGTCTGAACCCAGCAGCAGTGGTATTTTCAAAGCACCAAGGTTGTGCAGTATAATTGTTGACTAAAGGGCCATAGTCGCCTAGGTGGCAAACATACAATTGCTCGTCCGCGAATTTAGATGTATTAGTAAATATACATTAGAATAGGTGTGATCCCTCGAGACTACACTGAAAGCTACCCCGTTGTTTTATTGAAAAATTACGAAACTACTAAACCAATTCCGATTGAAATCTCATCAGCACTAATCCACATCAAAGCACTTCGATTGCAGCATTGAACACTCGAATTGCATCATTGATTCATGAGAAACCGTGAACGAAAAATTGGTTACATACATACCCACACACCCATACAGACAAACAGACATGGTCTTGAACATTATCGAAAAATGTTGTAGACGTCTCACAACATGAAGGTCTTTGCAAAAATTGATTCTTCATTTTCGGGATCAATACAATAACTTGCCTTACGGGAAGCTAATTAAAAGTGATAATCATCGAAAAAATTTAAGTGTTTTCTAAAAACGTTAGATAAAAAATAGAAAGCAGCAATGAATAATTTCTTAGTATTTTTTTCCAACAAAGACATGCAAAAACGAAGGAAAGTAAAAAAAATGTCGTTTGGTCCATTTTCGACCAAACCATAAACTTTTAAAATTTCAAGACAATGAATTTGAAACGAAATTTGTTTGAATTTTGTCTTTTTCTAATATTTTGCTCTCTTTGTACTTGCGTAGCTGAAAACTTTGTTTCTTGAATAATTGATATATAAATTATACAAATACAAATCACCTTTTTTTTACTTTTCTCCGTTTTGCTTCCGAATGGAAGCATTACTATCGTGAAAATTTTCGATCTCAAGTTTTTTGTTGGGAAACATCTAGAATGATCTGAAAAAGCCGAAAATCATAGTTAGAAGAAAAGTCTGTCTGTATGTGTGTGTGTGTGTGTGTGTGTGTGTGTGTGTGTGTGTATGTCTGTGTACACACATATGTCTTAATAATTTATGGAGACCTACATGTAGGAGTCTGAAATTTTGACAGTATATTCTGGTTAATGAACTCTTCATTTTGAGAGGTACTTCCAGCTTATGGCAAGAAGGACATTCAATATAGAGCTGATCATGAAACGTTATATTTCCTCTTTTAACGTAATGATCTCTTTTACAAGTTATGGCTTTATTATTATTAATGAGTTCGTGAAAAGTTATAGTCAAAACTGAAGAGAAGTCAGCATAATTATAATTGAACATGGCAGTATAGTCGGGGAAAATGATTGTCTCATTCACAGTTATGACACCACACAGAGAACATATCCCTTCCATTGAATAACTCGGGGTTTCTGAGAACATCATATTGCATATGTCTATTATATTCAAAGCACAATTGACAATTATGTTATTTGTCGATATTGAATCATCAAGAAGAAAATGAACGATATATTTCTGGATTAAGTTGAATCTCTTGTCATAGACATAGTCATCATTGATGTCCATATTCAATAAATATTCAAGAAATTTGAATTCATCAGTTGTAGAATTTTTAACGAGGTTTCGGAATTTATGATGATCAATACAAGCTGATAATAATATTTCAATAATACTATCAATTCCACAGGTATTTTGTACATGAAATGAAGCACCGTCACGTTGGATGTTACTACATAAATTTCCATTCTTTAGTATTTTTAAACTCTCAATCTTTCTTATTTGTATTTGCGATGAATCAACTAATGATGAAGATTTCTTCGTAGACTTTGAAGAGATATTCCCGCCATGTCCTTTCGACGGACCAGCTGACAAATGACTCTCATTTATTATGATTGATGTATATTCCTTCTGTCATTCAGAATTATCTTTTTCTACATTGGATTGTTGCAGTTCTTCAGGAGTTTTTGTCTTTTCCATATTCATTGGAATATTCGATGAAATATCTAATCCTATGAATATGGGTTTATGGTCAGAGAAATATGTTTCATATACTCCGGAAATGCAGTCAGTGATATTATTGTCGATAAAAATAACATCAATTTGAGTATTGAAGTTTGTTGTTGATACTTCAGGCAATATACCACGTCTAAAATTATAAGTCTTCAGATAATTCTCAAAACGATGACTTGTATGGAATACATCATGATTGAAATCACCTATCACAATTTGTTTACTATCCGCTGTTTTATCTTTGAAGATGAGTTCCTGAAGATGAGAATAAAAAAAACTCTTAAGTGTAAATAAACAATGTCAATCATGAATATAAAGATACTGATGTGCTGTAGATTGCCTGTAAAGATTTACAATCAACGATTGATGCAATAGAGTCCGAAGTATAGCACATGAAATGGAATTCACCATCGATATCAGAAGATAGTGACGAGGTTCATCGGAAGAAGGTTTCTTGATATTTTTTCGTGAATTCTGCTATTTCGCAGACATTTGTTTGAGAATTCGTACAAGATGGAAGAGTTATGAGAATGTAATATTTTTCACAGATTGATGGATTTTCTTACTCAATCGTTTAAGGACTAATCTATTGAAGAAAAAAGAATTGTTATTCAAAATTTTATTGGGTCACGAAGAAAGTTAAATAAATATTCATGATGCTTGATTTATATGAGCAGGTCAATTTAATTTGTTGTACCTTGAGTGCGCTTGACATGGACAATGGTGCATTTGGTAATGAGGAAGAAATCGACACTGGAAAGAAAGTGCATCATGATGAGACAGCTACTGAGATGAACGATCGAGAAGCTGAGCTTTGGAAAGCTAGTATTGGAGAGCTTGATCAGCAACACGCTCAAGTAATCGGTAAAAGTTTTTGCTAATTGAAATTTTAACGAAAAAAAAATCTCGATAAATTTTCCTGAAATCCAGAAAAGTTGCAAAAAATTCTAACCTCTGAAATTATAACAATCTGCAAGACAATGGGTTGCCAAAAGTCTCCACAAATTCATCTTCAAGAGACACAAAAATCTAAAAAAATTCATTATCCACTGAGAATCAGTAAATTAGAGAGAAAATAATCTAAATGGATCACGATCCTATCCTGAAGTTCGGCGAGATTACTGAAAAAGTCCCAATGAATTTCAAAAATTTGCTTCTTAAAATAATTACCAATGAGTCATTCTTTGAAGCATGAGAATTAATTGAAAGTCAGTTAAAAAATAAATCTAGGAGTGTAAAATAAATGACGTCAATCGTGAGCGTAGAGATACGTGATGCTCTGCAGCACATAAAATTGGATTCATCGTCGAAGTCAGAAAATAGTGAGGACAAAATTGGAAAATCACTGGAGATAGAAACTGAATGAATGAGTGAGGAGATTCAACTTTTCAATAAATAACTCAAGATTAATATTAAACGTAAAGATTCCAGTATCATTCAATCCAAGATCATCATCAAAAATTATTACAAATTTCAAATGATATTCTGCTCTTTGGAGAAGATAGAAGAATAATGAATATCTATTTCAATATTAATGCTGAAAAGTTCCCAGTTGAGAATATACGTAGAAAATTACAATTTTTCGAAAAGCTCATTAAGAAGTTCAATTTTTGGTATAAACTCCTTTATTATTCTAAGTTATCGTTCTTTAGTTAAATATTTCACTGCTTCCTCCAACGACGAACCTTTTTCCAGACATTCTTGCAAGCTCGTGCATTCTCCAATCATTTCCCCAATAATTTCCCAACACTTCCAGTTGAGCTAACTCTTGAAGCCTCGATCCTTCCCCAGATTCATCAAATTTTACTCCAAAACCTCATAATAAAATTAATTTCGAGAATTTTATCATTTGCATATAGCAGATTGCATATGAACATCATGCATGAATCCAAAACTTTGAAAAAAATTGATACTAGTATCTTTTGTATAGTGCATGTAGAATTTTTTTGAATTCGGTTCAAATGGAAAGTAGTGAAATGTTGGAATGAGATAATTCTAATTCTAATTCTAATGATTAGTCACATTTCCAAACTATTCTCAGAAAACCATGACAATTAATATTATGAAATCATCATCGACTAAAATTATGAATAATCCTCTAAATTGCAACAAAATTATTAAAAAAAAAGATTCATAACAAAATGAAAATTTTTTTTATATTTATTTGTTTTAATAAAATATACATTGTGAACTGGAATTGAGATTCTATGATTTATCTTCAATTTATATAAACATATAATTCACTCAAAATTTAAATAACATGAGAAGACATCATTTTTTATTTATTATCGCCTGGAAAATAGGTGCTCCTGATGCTTCGTAAGTAGAATTTCTTGGATGATAATATCTCTTATCTCGCAACGAAGGGTGGGAATAACGAGAATAATAATCGATTGTATTCTGTGGAGCATGCTGTGATTTATGATCATACCGAGAATAAGTACGTTGACGATGCTTCAGAGTATTCAGCTGGGCCTGGGTTTTAATGAATTTGTTTTTCCAGAAACTTAAAGAAATATTATAAAA
>JABSMS010026357.1:0-27051 GCA_018902275.1 Aleiodes sp. PSUC_FEM 10030003
ATATTTTATTATTATTTTTAGAATGTATATTTTTTATTGCTAATAAATCATCGGAAGGTAATGAATCCTCAGAAATTTTCGTTTCAATTTGAAAAATAATCGAGAGAAAATCCTTTCGTTATAATGTGTGTTTGATGTCATTCTATTTTTTTTATTGATTTGTGCCCTTTTAATTCGTAAATTTGATTTGGTAACAAATTTTTATACATCGTCTTCAACGCAATCGTACCCACTTTTCAAAAAAAAATTAGTGGTAAATAAATACATTTATAACAAACTTTTCCTTTATAATTTCTATATGTATAGATATCTGAATTTTTTGGAGCGAAGTCAATTTTCTTGATGCAAGAATTTATTTTTGCTCGGAGTGTTTTTCATTCTGCAATTCAACAATTTTCCATTCATTTGCATGAATTGGAAATTACTTTTCTCATGCGGCGATTTAAGAAAATGGAGAGGAAGCGCCTCGCGTAAAACAATTGGCAGATTTATTCAAAAGTTATGAATTTTTAAATTTTACGGATTGAACATGCAATTTTATGGACGCGTTGAAAAAATTGTAAAATAAATTGGAAATTTACAATGGATTTTATCATTTTTTTTATATAAACGGAATCTTTAACTTTAACTTTAACTTTTCTCTGTTATCTGGGTAATTTTTGGTCCAAAATCCATTGTATAATAGCATTTTTCAGCTCAAATTGCTCCGGTTATCCTCTGAATGGAGTTTTTGAATTTTTGCAAATCCAAAAACTTCATTTATTCGTAATGCAATTTAGAAAAAAAAAATCGCGCATGGTTTACAGAGAATTTTTAATGATAATTTCGACGCTACAACTCAATTCCACTCTAGTTTTTCATGAACTGTGGAAGGAAACTTCATTTCAAGTGCTAATGGATTTAATATTATAAATAATTTAATAAAGAATTCACAGTCATTGACAAGAGCGCGAAATTTCCGCTGAAAAATTCAGAAATACAATCAGCTTCCGTTCGATAATATTAGAGATATTGAAAAAAATAATTTAATCAGGCCATTTCCATCAATCGTGCAGAATCTCTGGTTTTCACAATGAAATATTCAAATTTAGAAAATCCATCTTTCTCATGTCCCATGAAAATGAAACACATCAGAAATAATTCAATTCACGTGACATCCCTATCGTAAAATTAAATCTAAAAATAATTCCACGAATTAATAGTATCAAGTACATCAGCTTTAATCCAGGGTTTATTTAATCGTTTAAAAGTTATCAAAATCATGAAAAAATCCAATAATACTCGAATCAATTCAACCAAAAATTCATTCGTTCCACTTAACATAATCATGTAACTGAGAGAATTCCAATAAATTATTGAAAACTCCATAAATTATTAAATCTCATGAAATTTTCATTATCCCACGAATAATCACAAACGAAAAAAACCATTAATCGACCATATTTCCAATATTTCTACCCATTTACATCGAATTGGTAAATATTCAAATAATCATTTCACATTGTTTAATAATAAAAACCAATGTTATTCCAAGAAATTCCAGTCAATTGTTTGAAGTTTTACAATGAAGAAAAATAAGGTCACGACGAAATGTCTGAGAAAATATCGTAACGTACACTTCATAATGGTTTAGAAAAGTACGGGAAGGGGGGTCGAGGGTCAGTTGGCCGTCTCCATATACGACAGGTGGCTAGAATTGCAGGAAAGGTTCAACTTCCACTTTTCTTACCATTTTTTATTCTCCTTTTATTATTATTATTTTTTTAATATACTCTCCATAGAGACTGGTGCAGTGTCAAAAATACCCTGACATTTTCTACGGCAATATGTGCCAGAGAAATATTCTAAAATAGGAATAAATGCCAATTCTTGTTTATCCTTCATTTGTTTCACTTAGTGTTTTCTTCATTCAATTCAGTTGAGTAAAAAAAAATGATGGATAACTTTTTGAAATTTTAGGTAAAATTAAGGATTCTGAATAGTTAATGAATTCGATCGTGTAACCTTTATATGATTATTGGAAAATTCAGGGAATTTTGAATTGTTTATCGACAATTTTAATATAGAGTTTATGCAGGAAATATTGATGATGTGGGAGAATTATTCGAATGGAAAAAGCTTTCTTCTGTGAAAATGAACAGTCGACACACGTGACGCATTAAAATATCTATTTTAACTGCGAAAACTCGAAATTAAAAAGAATTGAGAAATATAGAAGAATGCAGTTTCCCTTTCATTTCTGATTATAACATTCATATAAATTCATCTATTATCGATTATATATCGGTTCAGCAAAATTTATAATCATGGCGCTGTTCATTATTCAAGTTCAATTGATTTTTCCTTTATTTATTATACATTTTTCAATAATAATGAATTTTATTTCGAAAGTTTCTCTGCGTTCACGTTAACAGAATCATTACCACTTTTCCTCGAAATTTGAATTCCCAAAATTAACAAAAAAATTCTAAAACTCCAGTAATTACGATTATTCACCGGAAAAGATTTTCTCTTAAATAAGTAAAAAATATTCAATGAAACCCTGTCGAGAACAAAGGGTTGCCTCCCATTTTTTTTCCTTGAATAAATACATTCGCAGCCTGAAAGAAATGGAATATAAAAGATGCAACCCTGAACTGCAAAGATTTAAAACTAACTAGGAAAGAGTGCAGTATATTTGAATGTCTGAGGAATGAAAATCTAAAGTTGAGTGCAAACAAAAAACGGCAAAGAAGCAAAAAAAAAGGATAGTCTACCGCACGCGGAGAAAAAGAGGTTCCCACTGTCTCTTTGTACCTCCTGGTCACACTGTATAGGAGTTCTGTCTTTAGCCCAGGGGCGAGGCTTGTCGTAAAACGAGATTTGCACCCGGTCTAACACTTCCACTCCTTTTTTTTTTCCTTACCCCTCACTCACTTATACGACTAGTAGCCTGCTGATCTTTTCGCTCGTCCAACGCGACGTTTACAAATTTATGCAAATTGTAAGTTTCAGTGCTTACGAAACGACGAAATACAATGCCAAGATGAGGCAACTGAGAGAATAAAAAAGAAATGATGATGTCGCTGTTTTATTTTCATGAGAAAAAGTGAAAAAAGAAATTAAATTGGCTTGACAGAATAATTCTTATAAATGGAAAATATTGAAATTAATGGTTTTCATAATTTTTTTTTGAGGAAAATGGATATCTCTGGGAAACTACGGGAGGTGAATGGAAATGGGCTCATTGAAAAATTCGGGAAATTTCCGATGGAAAATTATGTAGTGCAAGCTATTTTTCTCTATTAATCCTTAAGATATGAGGGGGAAAAGGATGCCATTTGAAAATAATGACTGTAGAAAAAAGATTTCGTCGTTTTCTTAATGATACTGGAAAATATATTACTGAATTTCAAAATAAATTCACACCTCCCACCCAACCTATTTTTTGTGAAATTAAATAGATAGAATGGACTAAATGGAAGTTAGCATGTGGTTAAATGGCCGCAAACCGTTAAAATATTTTACTTATTTTGTCGGACACCAATTTTTTTTTCACCGTTCGATTCAGCGCATTTTTTATGTCGATCTGTATTTAAAAAAAAAATTAGGACCTTCACGAAGATAAATCCTTAATTTGAAATTATATTTATACCATAAAAATATCATCATTATCAATTCCACGTGTTTCCTTACTCATAGTAAAAAAAAGAAACGATTTGCGGAACGTGAATTTTTTTTTTTTCCAAATCTTCATGACATTCTTCTGAAATGCAAATACTTTCCCAATATTTAATCCAAAATTTAAATTTTAATGAATGCACGTAAATAATTTCACGATTTAATTAACACAAACATTCCTGTAAATTCATCGCATTACTCAATGACATTGATACTAAAAATTCCACAGGATAAAAAGAATGGTGACATTAATGAACAGTTTAAAAATAACTTACAATCCTCGAATCATCGAGAGAAGAAAAAAACGACTCAAATGCGCGCATCACGTACCAACGGGCTTTAAAATTAATTTTCAACATAAAAGAAGAAAAAAAAATCTAAACGATGCTCTGGGGTTAATTAAAAGCACCCAGTGAAACTCTCCTTGAGAATGGAATTTATTCTTCAGGTTAATTGCTCAAGCTTTCTTTTGTCCTTTCACTCTTTCTCTCTTTTACCACAGACGAAAAGAGGAAAAGAAATTGAAAAAAGAAAGAAGCTCTTGCTACCTTTGAGTACTATTATTTCTACCAAGTTGACATACCGTCTTGCTCTGTTCAAACGATCAAAGTTCGAATCGAAATAATGTTTCGAAATTTCTCAAATTCTTCCGCCGAAGGAAAATTAATTGTTGAATTGTTTTTTTATTTTATGAAAATAATCTTCGCTAATTTTTTCGACGATTTTATCCTTAATAAAATCCTTAATAAAAGTGCATATGTTTGATCTCATTTCATTTTTTTTAATTCAATGGTTAATTTGTTATTCGTGACTAAATAGAATTATGGAATATTTTGAAACGTAATGATAACGTATTTTGCGACGATATTATTATCGATGAATAATACTCTCATCCTTTGCTTGTTATCCCTATTCTGATTACGTCAAGAAGTTCCCCCATTCGTTTCAATGGTAATTAGATTCCTATAATGATTCCTACGATAATTCATCAGGTGACCTTTTTTGTAGCTTGTGAAATTCTTCACAGAAAATCATTTTTTTTCAACCTTCAAGGACTTCTTCATTGAAACTTATTTGGTGAGATACGAAAATATCATATACAAAAAAAATGGCACTTACGCCCTTTTGATTCTAAGACGACGATATCATTTTTAAGATCCAATAAGCATTGAAATTTTAACGAGCTTCCTGAATATTTAAATACAAATAAAAAATTGGATAATATATGAACGTGAATTATTTATTATCCGAGAATTCAACGTAACACGGCCTTGAATTTCCATCAATTGCTTGAAATTTCATTCAATCTCTAAATCCACTTCAAATGTATACAAAAAATCATAATTTCCTTAAAATTCGATCAATGATTTGCGATGAAATTTCAAGTCAGTCAAAGTTTGTTAAATATTTCAATATTTCTCCAGTGAATTTAAAATAATAATTTACCAACAGTGAATAGTTTAATGCATCACGTAATTCTACGAAAACCGTCGTGTCCATATCCTCCTTCGTTCTAAAAAAAAAGATTCTGCTCGATAATTCACGTAAAAATGCCTTTGAGGACGAGTTATATCAAAGCGTAGTTTTTCCCGGGATTTCAACAGAAAGGTATTTACACGTCAGAAAAAGAGATAAAAAAATGGAGGGGACATGAACCCGTAGAGTACTTTATCTCAAGCACGTGCCAAAAGCCAGCTACGTAAACAAAGTGAGATTATTCCGGAGCGAACGTTATCATGGATACGAATCGGATTTGGCCGAGATGTTCCTCCCAGTCTCTCATTCTATCTCTATTCCATCTGTATTGGATTGTCTCACTCAGCTAGCTCAAAAGTCCCAGAGACGAATTTCACGGCTCGACGAGTACTGCAGCCGCAAAAGGCTCACTACAAATTTCATGCACCAACTGACGTGTTCTACTGCGATTCAAAAGCCAAACGCACGTGAGAAACACATTTGTTAATGACTTCATAAAAAGAAGAATTGTCTTCATTATCATTTCTCTCTGACTGGTATAATATCGTCACCCTAGAGTGAAAAGGGCGTAAGTGCCATTTTTAAAAATTTACAAAAATTGAATCCACACTAATTTTTTCATAAGAATACTAACTTACGCCCTTTTATTATTCAACAAGAAAAAATGGCACTTACGCCCTTTTGATTTTATGGTGACGATATAAAGTACTATTCATCGGAACAATTGTAAGGTTAACGAAGCAATTAAAAAGTATCGTTTAAAAAACGATATTTAAATTGTATCGATCAAGAAAAAATGTATAATTTATCGCTCAGTTATCGAAAAGCATTAATTCGAAGGAATTCATGCAGTTCTTCATCCTTCTCTATCGCAAATAAAATAATAATAATAATGATTTTGAAATCATGATTTACTGAATGTCAAATATCAACTTTTTTTGCAAACATTCTACTTTCGAAATTCTTCCATCGAAAAATTTTCGACGACAATTTCGAGACAGAAACCTCGACTTTACAGGCAAAAACATAAATTTCATTAAAATTCTCCTTCACAAATTTTTTATATCATTAGAAAATACGGACACTTGCAGAAAAAATTGCAAAATATAAAAAAATCATTCGAATTTATTATCAACTTGACCCTCTAAAAGCTTCACAATTGCGATGCAAAAACTCGGGACTAAAAAAATGGGAAATAAAATAGTTTTTTTATTTCATCACAAAACCAAAAGAATGTTATCTACCACAATTTGTCATGTAAATGCAGATGACACGCGGTAACTCAAAAAAACCTGACGACTCTGAAATAAAGAACGTCGTAACGTGTGTCAACTCATGCGGCAAACGCGTTGTAGACATATTTTCACGTTTTCTCCCTTTTTTTTCACTCCAATGTTATTCACGTAAAATCTTCCTCTCTCTCTGTTTCTCCCCTTCTTCTCGTCTCTCTCACGCTTTCCAGTAGAGTGGGATAGGAGAAATAGGAAAACTACGAGGCATGAAAACTGACGGCATTGACGCTCGGCAAATTGCATTCAACTGCCGGTGAGTTTTCATCGTATATATATATATAGCAACGAAGGTGGAACGGAAAAGTGGTGAAAAAGAAGAGGAAGAAATCGTGAAAGTAAGAGGAGAATAAATAATTTAAAAATAAGAGGAGAGTAAGAGAAAATTGTGAACAAGCATATGAGACAATCGGTGGGTAGTTTTCCGTGAAAAATAAACGAAATGTTTTTCATTGTTCGCGAACGACTCTTATTTTTTTTTCATCTCATTTTTGTTTTCTTTTCATTGGACAGTTTATCGAAATTGGCTAGAAAGAGAATCGTTTTTCTTGTTTTTTAAAATCAATTTGCGGTTATTGGGAAAAATATGAAATTAATTATCGTTGGGTATCGATAATTCTTCAATTAGGGGAGAGTGGGGTAAAATGGGTCTCAGAGGCCAAATAGACCATTGAAAATTTGCAGAAAATTATTTTAAAAATTGAATTTTTTGGATATTTTTGGAAATTTATTTTGGGCATCGAAAAATGTTTTTTTCATTTTTGAGAAATTAACATTTTGGAAGAGAATTGGAAATTTATTGTTTTTCAAGAAATTAAGAAATCGTATTTTTTTCAATACTGATCTTTCCAAAAATTTTGAGATTTTGATTTGTCCAAAAAAAAAATTTTTTTTTCAATTGCATTTTTTTTTGAGAATTAACTTTTTTTCAAATTTTTTAAAAGTTTAATTTCTCTCTAAAAATTCCGAGATTTAATTTTTTCTTCATTTCGCCCATCTTCCCGTAACTGTCAATTTGTCCTTTTGTCACTTTCCCGATTTATTTTGAATATGAAAATATTTGAATTGATCCTGTGTTATTTCCATTCCTCCAATAATTTTCAATTATTCAAGACTTATAATACTTGCATTCCAGCAGATATGTTTTATCCGAAGGAAACCATTTTCTTTTTTTTTCAAATCAGTACTGTGAATTAAATTTTCCAAGCTATAAATATTAAAACCGTTCGAGAAAATGAGAAAGGAAGAAGAAATTGAATCTCCCGATTTTTTTCACCATCAAATGCTTCAACTTTTCGACATAAAATTCATAAGCACCAAGAAATTCCGTTTTTCTCTAACATTCAATCCATTTCAAAGAAATTCCAATTTTATCACACGCCTCAAAGTACTTACAGCTGTCAAATTAGCCGGCATATTTTCTCCACCTGAATCCCATCTGAAGTTAAAATGTTGAATGTCAAGAAAAACTGAGAACATTCCGGAAAAATATTTATAGAATCTCAAAATATTCAATTATCAAAGAATTAAAAAAAATTTAATAACTGTATTTTATTCATTTGCGTTATTGCTCCGAAATTTTCCAATTCTATTTTCACTTTTTTCCAAATATCTCGGTTCCTCATTACCGCAGCTTATTAGGACCGTTTGCAAACGAAAGCTGAGATAATTTTCCATCGATTTCTTTTTTGTGAATTAATTACCGATAAAAATTTCGCGACACCGCTAAAAAGCTTTCTCGCAAAAATCGCGATATCTCCGTTAATTTCCATCAAAAATTAATTCCCAAAAAAAGAAATTAATGCAAAATTATCTCACCTTTCATTCGCGATTGCCCGCAATACGCTAGGACAACTAGAACCGGAGATATCCCTCGAAAACAAAGAATTTTCCGTCGCGGAAGAGAATTTATATAAAAAATCGAAAATTCACTTTTCCCCTTGACTTCCCGCGCGAATTTCTCCTCAATTTCAACCAGATTCATTGGAGTGTTCGATTTTACCCCATTGTCCCTTGATTGCGACCCAATTAACCCGACGAAAGCATCAGAAAAAAAACAGAAAAACCGAAGCGAAAAAAAATTAACAGCGACAGCAGAGTGGAGAATTAAAAAGGGGAAAAAAATTGATGAAATTACATGATTCTCATTGAGCAGCTTTAATAGATGCATTTCAACAATCCTATTAGCAGGGTAATTCGATGGAAACAGGTGTACACGTTGTCGTTATATATAAACACGTTAATTTTATTCGTGAAGCGTGAAAAAAAAACGTTTGAAAATACAAATATTTGTTTGTTTCGAAATTGAGTGAAACTGTGAGAACGAAGGTGAAGCAAAATGAGAACATTGGAAAAACAGATGTTTACAGGCCAAATAGCAAATGAATATACATTTAAACTAAATGTGGTTGTATATCTGCATTTGAATATTGGACGATTACTATGGAGCATTACACAATGAATCATTGAACGTTGATCGACATTCTACGATTATTTGCGTGAAATGTAAACGGTTCTGAATAATATTCAGCCAAATTCAAATATTAATTTAATTGCAATGCAATATTCTGGTATTATTGATGATTCATAAGTGTCAATCATTGGTGCTTTGGGTTATTCGGTGGTTGGGTAAATTCAAATGATTGTACATTTATTTTCCATGATATTATTAGAGAATTGGGAAAATTATTGCCTTCAATATTATCATTTATTTTTAAGGATGTTGAGCAACTTTGGAAAAATAGTGGAATTTAGGATTGTTTTTTTAAGTGTTTAGGAAGCTATTAATGAGAATTAATGAATGAAATGACGTAATTAAATTGGAAATTTATCAAAATTGGTCGTATCTCCGTCAAAAATAAGAAAAAAATCCATAATTGTGAGGTGAATTTTTATCTTTTGATAAATAAAGGTTTTTCTCAATAAATAAAAAGATTTTCCTAATAATCATGGAATTTTCATCTAAAATCGTGTTTAGATTTACTCTGCACACTCAAAAAATTTCAGAATTTTTCCACAATTTTTTACGAAGATATGATCAATTGTTACACATTTCCCATGAAATTCTCTCTATTAATTTTCGCCATCAATAGCTTCCTAAATGCAATAAAAATGTCACCAATTTTTGTCTATTATATGAAAATAATCCACTTAGTTTTATCGATTTTTTTGAATTGGGTTTAAGTGACATTGTGGGGGGGGGGGAGAGGATGAATGGGGATTAGGGAAAAATTGGAAAGAAAAAACCCTATAGCAGAAAAAACCCTATAGCATTGATGTTAGTAGAATCTTTGCATGTTAAAAATGTTAATGTATTTTTAATAACTCGAGAATTCCTAGGTGAACGAAGATTATGTATCATTTTTCGTCTCGAATTTCCCTGACTTTCCGCTGGAACCATTAAAATCCTCAAACTCCATCAACTTCATCACCTCAGGAAAGGTCATCTCTATTTTATCATCGGAAATCGATACATCAGGAATTTTTGATTCATGAGAATGAAAGAAAAATTATTTAATGGCAAATGAAAAAACGAGAGCCATTAATTTTTTCTTCAATTATAAAAATTAAATAACGAATGAAAGTGAACAAATAAATTCGAATTTGAATAGAAACGGACATTATAATAAAAGAGAACAATTCAAACCATTGAAAAAAATGGTTGAATAATCGATCATCACTTTCCACACAAAAACTAACTTCCTGAAGAATGTTAAATTCAATTGAAAATTATTATTCAATTCTTTCTACATAACAGAAACAGTGAAATTATATTGTATGATGGAAGTACATACGTCTGGGGAATATCAGGTGAAAAAAAGTTTGGAAAAATTTCTCGAGCGATTCCTTCTTCATGTATGTACTCAAGAAGTTCTTGGACCAATACTGGCTTCACAACCCTGTGCGTTATACAAGGATTTACTTTGAAAATCATGACAAACTTACATTTGATATTCTCGAAAATCTCGAGAGAAATAAATACACGATAGTTTTTGTGTGTCTTATAAACTGTCTTGACGTAGTTGCAAGCCACTTTTACCTCCCCACTTCCAATCTTCAACGCTCCCCCTTCCCAAACACTCTTTCCCTCTCCCTTCTTTTCCGCTCAACTTTCCTAGCCCAATGTACCGTGAGAAACTTTTTATCCTAACTCGTGGATGATCTTAAAAAACACGAGAGAGAGTGAGCGAGAGGGTGGAAGAAGAATATCAAAATAAAATTTAAAAAAATTGCTGGGGAAAAAGAATATGGAAAAGAGAACAAAAAGGTTGATGGATTAAATTGAAGATTCACCGCGTATAACAGCGCCATCTTTCAAACTTCGAAGTTACTTTCACTCCATGTGAATTACTGTCTACTTTCAGTGTCCATTTTTTAACATTTTATTTTAAAATGTATTGTTCTTTAAATTTTTTTGGGAAGTTAAAAAATTTTTTTTTACGATGTTTCATTCAATTTTTTTCACTTTCTTAAGAGGGAAAAGGGTCGGAGATATAAAAAAAAACATGTTGTTGTGATTTTTTTTTGCAGAGTACCTTATTCTTCGCCCTTTTGATTGTAGAGCGGCGATATTAATTTCGCTTCCATGTCGTTGCACAAAAAATCTACTTCTCAGAGTGAAAAAGGGGTACATCCAAAACATATTGTCACCTTAGAATGAAAAGGTCGTAAGTGCCATTTTTTTGCTGAATAATAAAAGGGCGTAAGTTATTATTCTTCTGGAGAAATAAATATACGTTCAATTTTTGTAGATTTTCACAAAATGGCACTTACGCCCTTTTGATTCTAGGGCAAGGAAATAATTAATAACCATTTAAATCAATTGATTTCATTTTCTGAATTATCTTGAAAATTGTTGCAATGAAATTTATCGTATCATATTCTCCAGTTCCCATTTCCCGTGTATTCGACAAAAAACTTTACTGACCCACTTGAATTAACCTCTGGCTTAAAAAAAATTATGCTGAAAAATTTAATTATCTCGAAATAATCGAAACGAACTGAATACCAAATGAATCATAAATAATAAACTCACTGGTGAAATTGATGAATAAAAAAAGAATAACAGAACAATTCGAGTTATGAAGACATTGATGTATTTTTGAATTTCAAACTAGTTCAATTTCACCGCTATCGCCACGACCGAATGGAAAAAAAACAAAAGAAAAGTTTAAAAAAATTTAACACACATAGCAATAACAATTCGAATCGTATCGGACGCTGTGTTGATTCGCTTGTAGCATTGTGGTAGTGTGGATTACAGAAAGAAAAGTAAATGTAGGAATGAAAAATAAAAAAAAGCCGGGTGAAGATTGATCGATATAGAGATTGTCCCGGTGGAACTCATAAAACTGATCCAATCATCGGCTGTCGTCCGGGACGAGCCTTGGGGCTCCTGGTTTCTGTACCTGAGAATGTCCCTTTCGCCAATGGCAAATTGTCTTTCAAGGATTTGAATGGTAAGTTGCTTTCATGTAGATTCGTATTGTAAAAATAATTACAAATTGAAAGAAAAAACGAGTTTTCTTATCTTCAGAAAAGAAAAGGGATCTCGATAAAATAAATTTTCATGGAAAACTGTCGAGAGTTTTGGGATGGAAATGGTCGGATTGGAAGAGTGCAAAAATTCTGAGAGAAAAGTGTCAGAAAAAATATTTATGAGTGTTAGTTGAAGAGATAAAAATATTTATTTCCATTTTATTGAAATTTCTTCATATATTATTATTCAGATGATAATAATTAATAATGATTTTTTCAAAATATTTATTTCCAAAAAGGGCGTCATGTGTCTGAAATTAAGACGTTTAGATAAGTGTCTTATGGAAAACCGAATACTTTATGTATCTGTGAAAAGATTAAGACGGTTTATCTGTCTGAAAATTGAAGACATTAGATTTAGTTGCATGAGTTGATTTGGAAAGCTATTAATGGAGAAAATTCATAATTATAATCACATGTGGTTTAATAGGAAATGGGAAAAATTCATCATATCTCCATAAAAAATCGTGAAAAAATTCTGAATTTTTTTAAAGAATCTTAAAATCAATTCTAAACACTATTTTGAATGAAGATACCATAATTATTGGGAAGATCTTTTTCTTCATTGTAAAAAACATTTATTTACTTTAAAAAAAAGAATTTTCCTAATAATTATGAAAATTTCATAAAAAATCGTGTTTAGAATTATTCTACATCCTCAAAAAAATTCAGAACTTCTTCATTATTTTCAAAGGAGATGAGACCGATTTCGATGCATTTCCCATTTAACCACATGTAATATTTTTTCCATCATTTTATGAACATAATCTATTCGATTATCAATAAAAAAAAATCCATTTGGTTTTATAAATTTTTCATTGTTTTTTCAAAGTCACTCAACACACTTAAATATGAAATTCCATATTTCTGAACCTTCTGTGGTCGCGCTCCATTATTGAACGTTGTTAGTCTCGCATTCATCGCGATGAAAAAATTTCGATCGAGAAAAAAAGTTTTTAACCGAAAATTTCTTGATTTTATTTCTTGGTTTTTACGATGATTAAAAAAAACTTGACACACAATCGAAATTGATTTAAATTATCGATTTTTTCAACACTGTTATTAAAATACACTCACGACATTCTAACAATTCCAAATCTAAACTCGAGAAAATGAACTTTGACTTATTGAAAGCGAGTAACGATCGTTATTTCTTTCAGAAAAGTCAAAGTTCATTTTCCATTATTCTGCATCACTGATAATTGTTTGTTTCACAAAAGTCCTGAATTTTCATGTTTATAACAATATTAAATTCTCTCCTCATCTTGAAATGAATTAAACTAACACAAATGAATTTATTGTATCGCAGAAGACAATGAATACAATACGTTAATTCATCTCACGATTAATGGAAAAACGATTAAACTCGAAGGAACTAAGGATTCTGATTTTGTAAGGAGCTTAAAGCATCCTTCATGTTCTTAGTATTTCAATCGTTGATTACAGACAGACAGAGAAACAAAAACATTAACTTCACTTTAAAAAAGTCGATAATTTTTATTCTAAAAATAAAATCAAGATTGATTTATTTCTCAGTGAATTAATTAATTAGAATAAAAAATTCATGCACTTCAAATCTTCAAATGAACAAACTCGAGAGTCTGCTTCACATTGACATTTTAATTGCAATTAAATCACAATTATTATTAAAATTGTTATTTTTTTAATTCATTCCAATTGAAGTGACTGCAATGAAAGAAATGTGAAGGAAACTATGGTTATAGAGTTCATTTAATTTTTCTTTTTATTGATGTAATACTAAGGAATTGTCATAATCAGAGACTTTTACTGGGAATGCAACTGACGTCAAGTAATTGAGTCGCAACGAAAAAAATCCATTCCACGTTCATGGACTAATTGCAATAGACATTTCCTATTGTAAAATAATGGAAGAATTAATTTCACCGAGGAAACGGTCTGAGTTTTTTTAATTATTGTTGCATCCATTTTTTTCCATCAACCATCAGACATTCTCGAGTTGGAAATAATTGAGAACAATTGCACAATTTTTGTTATGATTAATTAGAGATTTATTTCTATTTTCTGTTTGAAATAAAAGGGATGGAAAATTTTCACATCTCTTGGACTATCATTTTTCTCATTTTTTTTTCATGAGGCAGAATGAATGTCCATTAAAAAATAGAATTCTGGGAATGGAGAGAATGGAAAAAATGGAAAAACGAGTAGAATAAACTGAAAGAGAATATTTCTCTAATTAATCGACAAATGTTCTTGTCTCAACAATTTTTCTCAATAAAGGTTCATCCAATTTTTCATGATAAATTATTAGTGGGAAACTCTTTTTCATTGTACTGGAGTGGACGAGAAGGTAATAAATAGAGTCGTCCCGTGAACTCAGTCAAGCAATTCCGAAGATGATAATATTGTAACGATGTTTAATGAGTGAATGCAAAAATTGTTGGTTCGATGAGAAGATTCGATGAATTCCCGACGAATCAATCTGAAGAAATCTATTATTCATTTATCTATTCATTTATTGATGTGATTCTGGGGGATCTGTTGATGTGAAAGAAAATTTCGAGTCAATGATTGTTGAAGAGTAATTATGTTAAACAAAGTTTTCAATGGTGGAATTGTCAAAATTCTTGAAAAAAATCGGAAGTTTAAAGAAGATGAGTCGAAATATTTTTCATTGATTCGCTTCCGAAAATCTCCGAAATAAATCAGAGTTAATAGAAATTTTTGGAAAACCTTTATCGTAAGGAATTCTAAAAATCGTTTTAACAAATTTCCCGAGATATTTCCGGGAAGATTAATAAGTTTTCAAAAATAAAAAAATTGCACTTAAGCCCCTTTGATTCTACGGCGATATTATCACCGAATTATTTATTTCTGATTTTCATCAAGTTTTTGATTATTTTTGTTAAATTACTATCGATAATTATCCTCGCAGAACAAATTATATCGCGATGATTCCCAAAATCCATCAACTTCATCACCTCAAAAAGGGTGATTGCCTATCTATTTTTAATTCACGAAAATTAATGGAAAATTGTTCAATGCTGAAATAAGAAAACACGATAACCACAGCAACAATTACCAAAAATTCATTACCAATCAAATTACGAAAGAACAGTAGACAATTAAATTCAGAACATGGAAGACTCGACGACTATTGATCCCAACAAAAATGTCCCAGACAAAAAAATCTCACGCACATTGATTCCAAGAAAAATCCCAGAAAAAATCGATCCCAAAAAATACCGGATTTTTTGTCATGGGACCAATTTTCTTGGGATTTTCTTGATGGATTTTTCTGGGATCAATTGTCGTGACACCAAATGGAAAGACACCAAACCCACACATTATAACAAACGATCCCAAAAATTAATATTATCTAATTTTTCCCCCGGCATAAACCGTTTGCATTGAAATAAACATTCCCCGAATAAAATTCACCAGTTCGAACGCCCCCCCCTTCTTTTTCCTTGTTTACCGCGAATTGGGAAGTAGTGAATATAGAGGTGGCAAGGAGAAGGACTGTTTGACAGGAGGGTCGTGTATACGGTGTTACCTACGGGTTTTCGATCGCGTGCCAACGTTTCACTAGCCCCTCCGCCCCTCAAAAACTGGCCTCCCCCTTCCCACTGCCCGAAACTTCTCCTCTTTTGCCTAGGGGAATCGATATCACTGCTGGTTACCGTTGACTCTTGCAGAATATATATTCAAATCCTCCGGGAACTACATTTCGCATTTCATGTGAAAATACTTGAGGCATATTACATCATGTATAGATGCACTGAAGCCAGTGGAAGTAGGTTCGTGAGTAGGGATGATAAAGATAGAGGGGGCCAAGAAGAGAGTATTTTCGCGGGGCAGAGAGGAAGAAATGGAACTCCCTTGAAAACTTGTTGTATGCCGTATGTCTTGTGAAGATGTTCTTCAGTCTGACGCTACAGCTGGTGTCGTTAACCACCGATATTTTTTTACGATCCTGCCAAACCAATTGATCTAGATCCTTCATTGATCGATTTGTCCAGCCGATCGAGTGTGCAATTAAAAAGGATTGGGTTACGTTGTGTCGCAGCACAGCTGTTCGTATCTCGTGGTTACTTCGGCAGTTTCAACGTTTTGTTCTCTTTTCAAATATCGAGAAAGTTTAACGTAAAAAAAAAAAAATCCTGTTCTTTTTTGTTCTTCAGTTTAAAAACTTTTGGACAAGTTAAAAAATTCCAATCAACAGTGAGAAAAATCACATTGGTTCCATTGTATAGAACGGTATATTTGCGCTGGAAAATTATATGATACTATTCATTTTGGTTGAATAATTCGGAGTTAATCGATAAGCAATTAATTGGTCATTCTATTTTTTTAAAGAATTATCTCGGAAATTACTGGAGTGAAATTGATTGTATCGTAGTATTTTTCAGTGCAAATTTTCCCGTTCTTCTCAATGAAATTATTGAAAATTCTAAAATTTATTTCCGATCTCTGAGAGAGAATTCCTTCTTCTCCTCGTCATTCATTAATTTGTTACAGTAGCCTGTAATTAAATTTGACACTGGAGAGATTTTCAATTCAACGCAACTATTCGAAAAGCTCTAATCGCTTTCAATAGCAAGATAGCACTTACTATCATCGCAAATAGGAATGCAATTACCACTTGGAGGATCCTCCAATCGAAGAATGTTGATCGTTTACCATTCAACGAAGCGTCAGAGTAGTGGCAATAGTGTATGCGACTCTAGTACCACTTCCTCCACTTCCCTCTACATCTCACGGATATTTGCCACAGCGACATGCGCAGAAAATCGATTGTAAACATTTGAAAGAAGAAAAAAAATAGCCAATGTAAAGAAAAATATAGTTTTCTCCTCTTCCAACATTGGACCAGATGGTCCAATATCACTATTACCAACTACCCAATGTATTACTCCAGCGTGTACGTTGTCAAGGAATATTCCTTTTTTCCCATTGCTTCTCAAACCATTTCAAGTTCGATTGCGCGTAAGACCGTGCACTTTTTTATTGCAGAAATAATCGTACACAAGAGAATTGGCACTTACTGAAAAGTTTGTTCGCTCTGAGTGAGGAAAGACAAATAGAAAAAAAGAAAGAGAAAGGAAATTTTCATTTAAAAATCATTCCAGATATTTCTGCGACAATGCATTCGACTGCTCTCATTGTTGATCATCGAATTTTTTTTTATTGATCATCGAAATTGATCGAAGATAATTCTGGGATCACGACTATTTATTCCCTCAATTTGTACCAGACATAATATCTTAAGACAATTCATCCAAGGACCTTTTATTCTTCATTGACAAAATATCAATCTCAAAACATCTCATTGAAAATGATCACATTCAATATATCCCATTAATGACATCTCGTGAATTATTAAACCCATTTACTTGAAATTATGATAGTCAATCTTTGTTAATTAGTGCTCTTTAGTTAAATCATTTCGGAGTGAAAATTCAACTATTTTTTGTCATTTTTGCCATTAGTTATTTTTATAAATCTCATTTTTAAAACTTCCTTTTCCAAATTAAATATTTAGTGATTCAAATTATTTGCAATACGTAAATAACTTATTATTTTATTTTTGTCATGTGACTCGACAACATTCTTCAAACGACAGTCACAATTATCTTCATTTATTTGGTGGAATTTTCGTAGAATTTTTTTTTTTATTGTATTCACTCGTGGAGATTGTAGTGATTGTGGTGGTAGTTATAGATATATTCGCGATGATGAATTTTTCATTTGAAACGCTTTTTGAAGGATTTTTTTCCGATGTTTTCTCATTTCATCTGGTATTTGTAAATTTTTTGATGATTGTTTTTCCATCCATGACTCAATTGTTCACGTATTGAGTTTAATTGATATGGGATGAATTTTTGTTCATGGGACGAATTGTATTTGAAATTTTTTGTTGAGACCTTTTTTTTGGATTATTTTTGGGTGGGATGATTTATTGGAGGATCAATAGTCGCGGAGCCGATAATTCTTTTGATGGAAGTAAGACACTTTTTTCTATTACACTCCATTGAATTGTCGGCGAGTAATTTATCATTCAATATAAATTGTATGAAAGCACTGGATAATACAGAAGAAAGAAAAATTTCAATTCAGGCGCAGTTGTGAATTTTTTTTCTCTCTCTTCTCTTTCACTCAATCTGATTAAACAGAAAAAATTCTCCACGTGTATGTTTACTAAGGCTAAACTCACTGGGCCCAGTACCAACGTGTCCTTGAGTTTGAGAAAATTCAATCAAGCCCAGTTTACAGCTCGCTACACTCAATCACGTTTATTAGATCTCTTCTCTCTCCATTTGTGAACGAAACAGGGATGAAAAGAAATGATATAAAATACAATAGGAATCACAATTGCGAGGAGTTTCGACATTACTGAAATCCTGACAGCCTTGCTGCCAATCACTGCCCAACTTCCCGCGTATTTTATTCAAAAATGGAGGATTTTCAGAATTTTTTTGCGATACTCAAATTGGTGGATTTTCTATAAAAAAATCTATTAGAAAGCTAAGGGAATTTGAGCTGAAAAATTCGATAATACAATCGATCTCGGATCGATTAATAATTATCGAGATAGAATGGAAAATAAAAGCAACCTATTCGATTGTTTTTTGAGGAAGATTATTAGCGTTTTTCACCTGTTTTCCCTATCAAATAGCTCGCTCTCTCACATTTACTTCTTAAGTCTAATCTACAAACTTTTATTTTATACGTGTAAAAGCCTGCGGGCTGAGATTATATCTCCCAAACAACTGTACGCATTGCTCAACTTTTGTAATCTCTATTAATATTGTTGTAATGTTCAAATTTATTTTTGATGATAAAAAATCTGTTAATGTTTTAAGAATGTTGAGGAACTTTGTAAAAATGGTGAAAAATTGATGAAACCTAACGGATTATGTTTATAATACGATGAAAAAAAAAAAAAAATTTTAGGAAATTTAGGAAGCTATTAACGGAGGAAATTAATGAGTAATATTACATGAAGTTAAATGGGAAATTGATAAAAATTGATCACACTTGCGTCAAAAATGATGAAAAAATTCTGAAATTTTGTGAGCATATAGAGTAATTTTTAACAAGATTTTCCATGAAAATTTCATTATTATTAGGGGAATTCTTTTTTCATCAAACCACATGTAATTTTGACTATCACTTTTCTCCGTTCATAGCTTCCTCAATGTCCTAGAAATTTCACTGAATTTTTTATGATATTATAAAAATAAAATTTTGGGTTTTATCAATTTTCCCGAATTGGGTCTTACGATTTTATCAAAGTCGCTCAATATTCTTGAATAACATTGATGACGCCAAAACGGAAAGCGTGATGTTCACAAATAAAAAAATGCTGCATCAATTTTTTCGATATACGGGATAGTGAAATTTACGTTTGGAAAGAAAGAATAGGCGGCCCCTCTACCACGCAAAAACTTCACTGGAAAGAATAATTGGGAAGAAATGAGTGCAATATACGTGAAATAAGTCTGTGATCTGCCGTAAAGCCTCAGAGGTGAGCGGAAAAAAATATATAAGACACTCATTAGACCTGTCCTAACTCACACCTGTCTTATCTGGGATAATGAAGCCCGGTCTTATATTGCCGCGTCATCAACAATGCCTATACTGAGCGAAAAAAAAAGAATTCTAGAAAAGAAGAAATATTTTAGACAAATTAGAAGCTTCTTGTGCCCGTTTTTGTTGAGAGAAATTCAAGTCAGGTTCCGGAATAATTCTTCTGTAGAATAGAATAGAATTTATTTCTTCGATGCTACATTTTTTTATGTTTTACATCTCTTTCCGTCAGCTCTCTTTGGTTTTACATAATATTCCTCATTAAAATTATTATTACTACCAAAGTAAGTTCACTCTTAATTATCTCATTATTCCCTTTTTAATACTTCAAACAACATTTAATAAACGGAAGTATAAGTATAAATATTTTACTAATCACATTATCGTTATTATTATCCTTTGTAACTGCACTAAGTCTTCGCGCCATTTTTATTCTGCTTTAGTTTCAAACGCTATAATTCTTCTGTAATGTTCATCAAAACTCGATTAGCAGCAAAGTCGACGAGAGCAATAATAATATCGCACTATTCTCAAGAAATTATGTTTTCAATCCAAGTCATTATTTTATTGTCATGAAATCGTGCAGTTAGATAGAATATATTCATTGTTTCTTCTACAAAAATTGAACATTTATTTTTCGAGGAGAATAATAAGTTAGGCCCTTTTATTATTCAGCCAAAAATATGCACTTACGCCCTTCTGATTCTACGGTGACAATATTATAATCATTACTACAGCTGTGTTAGATAAATTTTACAATTTGAATTTTTTAAATAACAAAAAAAAAATTAAAAATTTCCAAAAATTCGAAAACCAGTATTCAAATTTTTCCAAAAATTCATGATTTTCACTCAACTCAAGAAAAATGATTTTCCACAAATTCATAATATTTGAAAAATAGTTGAGATTAAAACTTTTGCCGGGGAAAAGCGTGGACAAAAAAAGTGATAAAATTCAATTCCAAGTTGAAAACTATCATATGTTCACTGTACATCTCCTGTCCCCTATGGTTGACTAAACTTGTATAAGAAATTATGCATCTTGTTTACTAGATATACCCCCGTCACATCCAAGTCCATAAGCAAACTTTGTGCGATGCCTAACACACACATACCAACATCACTCTGTTACCCTCTCTCTTTCCCTCTCTTGTAATAAAACACGATTGCACGATGTCGAAAAACATTATCGTACATCCTCTTTGAGCTTAGGATCAAATTCCATGGAACATGATGTATACAGTGAAAGTAAAAACAAAAATTAGTAAATTTGTTCAAGAGTGAAACTCCGTAATTTGCAGAGTAAATTAAACGAACTTCAGTAAAGTAGCTGGAATTACGAAAAAAAGAACTCATCTTTATTCAAGAGTTTTCATATTTTTTTGCAATATTAATCAGTTTGATGTTCAGTTCATCCAAATAATTATTGGAAACGCAAACTTTTTTCATTTAATTAAGAAGTGAAGTAGAGGGAAAAGAATTAAATTTTTTTTTGAAGTATCTCAGATTCTGTGAGAAATTTTAGTAATAAGTTTTCCTCAGCTCTTTTTTTTCGTGGAAAAAGCTCAAATTTTTTTGGGATAATGAAGTTGACGGAATTCGGGAATTTCGATGCTTCGGATGGATAGCCAAAGAAATTTGGTGCGGAAAATGATATAAGACAAACCTCGCCGGACCAATAGTTCTCGAGTTATTCGAAAAACCATTTTAACATTTTTAACATTTTCAAAAATGTTAAAAATTTTTTTTTTTAAAATTCGTATTTTCTCCATTATCTCGGTTCCTATTGGTCCAAAATCGACTGCCCTATTGAATTTTCCAGCTTGAATTTCCCTGGCTATCCAACGGAATATTCAAAATTATGAAAATCCAAAAACTTCTTTCCTTCAAAAATTTCGAGAAAAAATAGACATGCAATAATTTGTAAAAAAATTTGATAATAATTTTAAAACAACGATGAACAGAGGCACGCACTCCATATCCGCGTGTTTACACTCTAGTCTCACTAAAAATCCACAGGATCCGCGAACATTCTTCGCATATCGCTAAACAAAGATCCGCACAATGAAGAAAAGCCCGAATAATTGTTCGCAATAACAATGAAAGTTGTGTTGACATTACCTCGGGCTTCACACACTGTCAGTACCGAATTAAAAAACTCATTAATTTCTACCTTCGTTGTTTTATTCTAATTAAAAACTTCGTGCCTTTGATTTTCTTCAAATTATCTTACAATGAAATTCAATGAGATGAAATCCAGAGCAAACTTTCATAATAGCTGCTCCAAGTTTTATTTTTTTCCCTCCTAAAACTTCTGAGATTAAATTCATAAATAAAAAAACGAAATAAAAAAAAATAATTTTAGAAAACGCAAAAATAATACGAATTTCAAAGTTAAAATTAATGCCAAAGTTTTTGACACAGATAATTTATCAACTATTGCATCTCTTACTTTGAAAATTTCCTTCGTATATCAGAGAACGCGAGACGACTTACTGATAAAGAGCCCTGTTTGAAGTAATGAAGTTGCCCGGGAGGAGGTTTCTCTACAAAACTTTCCTCTCTGCTTGTAGGAAATTACTTGTCGATAACCAATTGGATTAAACAAACCAACGTAGTTAAAGAGAGAAGAAGAATTAATTTCCATTGTAAAATTCCGAACTTTGATGAATTAACAATAAGAGAAAAGTAGCAACTCTAGATTGATTAGTAAAGACAATTTTTTCTTCCTCATTCAATTACTTAAGAATAATTATCACATAAAAATCAATTTAAAAAACAACTCACCGGTTAATTGTCCGTTGATAGTACCGATGCACAAAAATAAAATGACATAAAAACACTGCATTATCATGATAAACTATTGCTTCATAAAACGTTAAACAGTTGAAAATAAAACCAAAATAAAATAATAAATTCACTGAAAACCAAAATTTTTATCACAATACCGAAACCAAAAAAAACGTTTATAATACTTAAAAAAACTTTGAACTTTACTTCGTTCCACGGAGCAACCACCGCGTGTGTCGTTCGCGTCACGACTGAAGTTCCGACTTGGCGCGAACGTGTATTCTAACGTCTCGGTATAGCGCCCCCCTTACCCCCACTCCGCGCTCTATGGAATGTTTGCAACACGAGGAAAGGGTTTTCTCTCTCATCAGTAGACAGCGCGCGCCATCCATTCTACCTCCCTCCACTGCCCCCTCCCTCCGCCACTTCGTCATCATGTACCTCTACCCACTCCACACACAGCCTAACGTTTGCAAACCCGACACTCGTACGAGTTAAAGAGGATCACAAATACCCCCTACTTGTATGACCCAGTCAACTTACATTCAAACGATTGTCAATGATATCAGTTAAACGTTAATCTCACTCCCACTATCACACGATAAACAAGTGAATGGCCATTGTGTTGTGAATAACTCAGTACTCGATTGTTTTTTCTACACTTTTTGACGATTCAAGATGATTTGGTAGGTAAAATAAGAGACTTGCATAAGTTTCGGAAATAGATTTTTTTTTTTTTTAATTTAATGTCTAGGGAGGAAAGAATTTTTCCTTCCGACGTACATACAATATTTTTGCTTCAAAAAGAAAGGAATTATTTTTCTAACCGAGCGAAGTAGAGTTGGAAACGTCGTTCTTTCCTCCCTAGATGCGAAAAAAATATACAAGTTAGGTTAGGAAACTTTCCTGATTAGCTTTCACCTCTATGCGGTATAGTGACGTCACAGTAGATTTAGAGTGTTAAAAAATTTCAATTTTTAACTTGCTCTGAGTTAAAAGTTAATGAAAAAAAAAATCTCTTCGATTTTCCTTTATAATTGACGAAATAAGTTCTCTATTCCGAAATATTTTCATCAGGGAAACTTTGAAACGACATCGACCCATCCACTGAAATAATTCAATTTACTTCTTCCCTCTCCCCTCAACACTTCATTAGACATTGATATTTTTTACTCGAATGAAAAAAATGAAGCAATTACTCCATTGAATTTATCTGAGATTCATTATTTCCAAGACTATCCGCCGTTCTTTTGTCATTAGTATTCTTTAGGTTTTTTTATTCATCAATTGGCATGTTTTATTTTTCCATTATTTAGTTTGTTGAACATTGAGGTTATTCCGACCGGTGATTCGTAATAATTTTTGGCCTTTTGTTTCTTCCCTTGAATTGAGAGCTGTGTATATTCTTTGTTTCATATTTATTTTCATTTGCTTTGAAAGGTCATCTCCGTCGTTCTTTCGTCATAACTTTTTCGGCTTTCATTAGTTTTTCATGTTTTTTTTATTATTGTAGTGCAACGGTGCGGACTAAGGTTCATTATTTCGAGAGGTTTTGTGTTGAAGTATTTTTTATTTATTTATTACATTGACTTGAATTTTACTGAACTGTATTACCTTTGTGTGCAATTGGAAAGAGTGAGTATTGAAAAATTTATGTGAATTTTTTTTTTTTGGGGCAATATTTTTGAGTATTTTGCTCGTTAGGTCGCCACATTTTTTTAATGAAAAAAATACATAAACCTAAAAATTGATTTGACGATGTACGATAGAATGTCATTATCGTACGAGAATGTACGATAATCGTGATCCTTTCAGGAAACCAAAAGAAATTATTTTTTTTTAGTTTCAAGATTTTCCAATTCGATTAGTTGATTCGTTCTGACGATGAATTTTTCAAAGTGGAACCTAGGAAAATTATTGACAGAAGGCATTAGTAAAGTTGTCGCTTGCCGAACAAGATGCAAGACTCCACGTCTCGTGTATTTCCATTATTTTTAATACTGGAGCTCTAGCGCAATCGTTGGAACTAGTTTTCAAGACATTATTTTAAATCTGTTCATTCATCGAATTCCTTCAGAATGCATTCAGAATATTCTAATACCGGTGAACAATAGCATCAGTCTTCTGACGAATTAGATACCTCGTTGAAAAAAATGAAAACCAACATTTAGAGAAGTGTGATATCGAATTTACCCACAGAAGAAAAAAAATGTCAAGTTACATACATGTCGATGTTCAAAAATCGTCTCAACATGATGAATAAATGTATTTTATAGACAAAAATATTTTCAATTAAAAGTTCCGTTTTCAGAAAAAAAGTTTTCAGAAGATTAAAAGTTTATTCAAATATTCACGCCTAATAGTTGGAAACATTGTTAATTAATAAAATATAGTGTGAATTTCAAGTTCGTCTGAAAAAATTTACTACAATATTATGCGCCTAGGGTGGAAAGAAGTTAAATGCGACAAAAAGTTGCCTCCCGAGCGAAGCGAGGGTGCCAGATTTTTGTCGAAGTTGACTTTTTTCTTTCCGTGGTGCATACAATATTTTTTGTTTCGAGAGAGGAAAGAACTATGTTTCCTAACCGAGCGAAGCGAGGTTAGAAACTTCGTTTTTTCCTGCAAAAAAATTATTTTCTTCTGTTAAATTGAAGTGTATGTGATTCGTCTCACTACGTGTTTTTCCCTTGCATTCCATAAATTTTGGAGAGTCTACATGGAGAGAAGGGATTAGAATGGCAGAGAAATCTACGAGCAAGAAGTCGCTTTGATGGAATTATTCTGAGAGGTTAGATAAAAAATTTAGTGCATTGGGATAAAGTGTTTTTATTTTGTATCTCTTGTATCAATGAAATGGGAATAGTTTTTTTACAGTATTCGAGAACATGAATTTTCATGGCTTCTCAACTACATTCTCATCGTTTTTTCACCCCTTTAATTCTCAAGAATTATTGTTTTTTTTTATTATCTAAAAAATATTCTCAGGGACGATGAAGTTGATGGATTTTTCCAGAAAATTTTGATTGTAATGAAAAAATCGAAAATATAATAAACTTTGCAAGTTTAATAGTTTGCAAATTATTCCGAAAATTGAGGATATGCAAGTACTTCAGCAGCGTTGTTTCTTCTTTAAATCTATTCCCAGGGTGGTAGCTACAAATTAAAGCTATCATTCGAGCCCAATGATAGCTCGCAAAAAAATAACTAACGACGAAATGATTAAAAAAAAAAACTATATGAAACTATTTAAAATTATGAAGTTGAGAGGGTGAATAACATGTTGATACTGTTCTTCCAATTTTTTCATTGCGAGTGGAAGGTAAATTTTTTAAAGTGCATTTTTCGAGACTAATTGAACAAAAAAAGACAATTGTAAATAATAGAATAATTTAGTGATTGAATGAATAATTGTGAATTGTGTGTGAAGAATTTCGTGCAATGCATCTATTAATTTGATTCACCTAATTAATTTAATTTAATTTCAACAGGGGAACTTGCATTATTTTTTTAAATTTCATTTCCGAACAGTTTAAAATCACGACTGAAATTTTCAGACTAATCGATTTTATTCCATCATCAGATTTTTGTGAATATCTCAGAAATTAATGGAAATACGCCCTTTTTGCCCCAAACCTTTTTTGTAGAAAATTTCAAGAGCTACAATTAAGCATTCGGGCAAAAAAGGCGTATCTCCATTAATTTCCGAGATATTTCCAAAAAACTGATGCTGAATTAAAATCGATTGGTCTGAAAAATTCATAGTCCCATAAAATCGACTGTGACGCAACTAAACAAATGTGACGCAATGTTTTCAAACTGTTAACTATGTGGTAATCAATTTTTTACGCATATAAAGGCTCAGATATAAAAGTTTTCCAGTAAAAAATTGTTTTTACTGACTTATTCAAGTTCCCTATTCAATAATGAAAAGATAAAAAAAACATGAGGCGAATTTTTTTTTGCAGATTTTTTCGTAAATATCTTAAAAACAAAGAGGTCCATCGAATTCCTCATCTTCGAGATATTTACATAATAAAGCAAAATAAATTTTTCGAATCACCTCACACCCACCATTTCTCTACTTAATCTCAACTGATTTAAAATCATCAGTATTTTAATAATTTTTTTAAAAAGTATTCTCAACTCCTTTCAACCAAGATTAAAAACGAAAAGTTGAAAGGAACAATCGATTGTAAAAAATTGTGTCGAAGTGTTTGACACAAAATGCAATTTGATAAAGCCCCCTCAAAAAATAGAAAAAAAATGGGAAACAAAAAAATTCCCTGTGAAACAACGAGGACATGCAATTTACTACATTGACATGAACAGAACGGGCGGTGGGGGGGATTTGCGAGACTGAGAGTTATATACATTTTGTGTTACACACGAGAAGCCCTCTGAATAAAAAAAAAAGGCTGTAAAAATTCACGAGCCAATCGTTTTATGTCAGTATTTTCTATTGCTCTCTGATTAATTTCTATCACGAAACACAACAGCTGCAATCTCTAACGATTTAACATGATTATTATTTTTATTATTATTTTGCAACACTTTTTTGTTGTATTTGTTCAGTATTTTTTTTTCTTCAATTGAAACCAATTTCTGGAGATATTGAATTTTTCCCCTTTTGCCCGAAAGTTATTGGGTGAAAAAAAACGTTGTAAGAATATTGTATCATAAATATGTGTTTGTGTTGTCTTTTTAGTGAAAATCAATAAATAAATTAA
>JABSMS010026367.1:0-10320 GCA_018902275.1 Aleiodes sp. PSUC_FEM 10030003
TCTCTACAATTCTTTGGCGTTTCATCTCTATGTCTTCACCATTTTCGAAAACATAAGGTGTCCTGAAGAAACTTTTTAGGATCAGTACGACCGTGTCTGTCCAGCGAGTTAGTGGTGTAAACACCTCACTTGAATCGGTGTCTTTTAAATCTTCTCCCAACACCTGTTCCCCACTTGCCACTCTTCAGTCACGTGCTCGCACTCATTAACCATCAATTTACCATTTTTCCGTTATCAATTTAAAGGAGAAAAACGAAAAAAAAATACTAAATTCCTTTCCAATCAGATGCCAATAAATAATGAAGCAACATCAACGAGTTGTTATTAATAGAAATTATACGAATTAGTGTATGTTTTATTTTTATTATTACTTTCGATAATATTTCATTTGCAACGCTGCGTTATTATCGTGTTGGCCTCATCAAGTGTAAGTATAAACGAAGTACTAATGTGTGTTATTAATGGCGCGCTCTCTTTATTTTTAATTCTCTCTCCTTTATCACTTTTCTTATTATCCTGCCTGACCCGTAACAATACCCACGTTGCGGTACGTCGACTGATTAAATTCGCGCGCTCACATATACATGTAGTTTACTGAATCGGCCCACGCTCACTACGTTTATATAAAATATAACTGACTTTTGCGGGTGAAATAGAAAGAGAGCGAGAGAAAGAGAGGGAGAGAAAGACACAAGCAGACACACACACTACGTTCGCCCGGTTTTTCTGTCACATTCAAACCACAACATCAGTACGTTGCTATTCACTCTTCTGCGCTTGTGCTGCATCCAAGTGTATTCTTCAAACTCTTGTCAATTCTTTCAATTTATATTAAAGTATAAGAAAACAAGAAGAAAGAAACATGATCATTTTAAATTCCATGTAATTACAAAAGTTTTGTGATAATTTATTTTTTAAATTGTTAAATTTTTTTTTCCAAATTTTCTATTTGGTTTTTTTATTCCTCTACAACAACAAAAGTGTTTATCAACGGTTTATGGATTCGACTTGAGGTAGTTAAAAAAAACTAGAGAATTACTCTCTATTTTGAATAATGTAAACAGTTAATACCGAAAATAAATTCGATTAAAAATAAAAATAATAATAATGATAATAATTGCGATAATAATAATAACAATTTATTATTCAATGACTGTGATGTTAAGGAGTTGTCTCTTGTAGACAGTGCTTAACAACCGATAGACCGTTCACGGTACCTTGGCTTAGCAAAACGAATTCACCATAACGTACCGGCCGTGAAATCAAGTACCATGCAACGGAAACGAATAGGAAAGTGATTTTTCTTTCTCAAACACTACGTTATTTTATTTCTCTAAATTTTACCTCTTAATAAAACTTCCGGTTATCTAATATCAAATTTATTGTTTTAATAAAGAAAATTGCATTTATTCATTCAATGTATTTTTTTTTCTTTCTTTAATGATAATTTTGTTTCACTCCGGATGTTTTTGTTCTAATTATTATGATATTATTATTTTTTCTACACTTTTTTCTTTTTTTTTTCATTGGTATAACAAATTTTATTTATTGATCTAATTAGGAACAAATGTAATTACAGTATAATCTTCACGGTTTATAATTGTTACTGATACGACGTGTGCAATTTCTATCTAATGATGATAATTACAACCATACACCACATAAGATAACAATATGCTGAAGTCTGTAAATACTCCATAAATCAAGAGTGCGAGAGATAATAATCAGTACGGTCGAGGTCGGTTATAAGTTTGTGTTAGGGAATTGCATACAGCTCTGTATATTCATATATATTAATACGCATATGTATAAAAATATATTTACTCACGCAATATATAAAATTTAACTATGACAAATTAAAGTTACGAGATCATGGTTTCATCATTAAAAGAGTTTATGTATAATAAAAAAATTAATTTGCCAAAAAGCCAAACAGTGACAATCCCGAAAAATCATAAATCAGACAGAATTTTGTTATTCTTATCTCACGAGTAGGATTAAATACGTGTGTAGGAAAGTTTTTATCATAAAATTTGACAAGTAGAATCACTAGATGAAGTAAAGTAGGCCATAAGAACAATTTCTATTATTCCACAAGTCAATGACCTGATATCAATTTCTTCCTCATTTACCTCATTCAATCTGTGCTTTGATTAATCGAAAAATAACTGTTAAAAAAAATTGAACTGAAATTTTTATTTTCAGCGATTGTGCAAAATTTCTATATAAATGTAATTAGTATCACTCGATTTCTCTTTCCAACATTCTATGTATGGAAGTGCAACTAACTAGATAAATTAAAGTAGGCCATAGGGATAATTTCTATCATTGCACACTCTAACAACGTGATATTAAATAGTTTTTATTCACATTTTACTGACTCATTTGTACTTTGGAGCGGTAAAATACAATTATTACATTCAACTGGGAAAGTTTTCCGCAATTATTTTGTAAACATCGATTAATCCATTCTACAAACATTTCCGCAATGCTGAATTACCTTTCTTTCTTCACTTCTTATTTTCCTTTCAACAAAAGAATGCACACGACAAAAGATTGATAACATTTATACTGTGACAATGGCCTTCAATAAAGGTCAATTATCAATACTGATTAGATTGACAAATTCATTGAAAGAAAATGGCGAAATTCGTCAGTGATAATGAAAAAAAAATCTATATATTAACAATAATTATTGTTAAACGTAATTGAATATAATGAATCAATTGAATAAGAGAGATGGAATTATGTCAAAATAATATCAATGAATTTTGAAAACATTTTTATCTTGAAATCCTTAGTGCTTATTCTGAGCAAACAGCTGTAATCATTGTTTGAATAGTTCGCGAATAAAAAGTAAGAGTTGCTCCTTTCTTGTCACATATATGTTGGCCGACGACAATCAGTAGTTTACTACTGAACGATTCATTGCCAGAGTAATTTCCACTCCTTCATAAAATCGCTATTATCCTTCTTCTTTATTTGTTATTAGCATTGAATTTTTATAAAGTTATTGTGATTAATATCATTTTTTTATTGTCGATGAAATAATTGTTTTTAATAATTGATTTTTTTTTGTTTTCTTTTTCTTGTTTCTTCACTCGTCTTGAATCAACAGTGCAGAATAAGATCAGTATGCTGCTATCAGAAGCGTGGTTCGAAGCGATAGCCGCAATGCTTTTTGCAATTCTCGTCCTTGCTACGAGTTACAGACCACCGTGGTGGTTCTGGGCTGGAACATCTCATCACGCTGATAGTAAGTTTTTACATTGTGTATGTTTATACATTTTTTTGAACGATTTATCAATAAGTAATTGCATCGGTTTAATGGTTAAGGGAGGTAAATTTGAAAATTACACGTGAAGTAGATCAATTTGTGAATAACTTAGGAACGAGTAGATTTCGAAGGATTCTTCATTTATTTTCATAGCGAAATTTCATTGCCAATGAAAAAGATTTCATTCTTGATTTTCTTGAAGCCAAAAGTTCCCGGAATATTGCTAAAATACTGAATGTAAATTTCCAGAATCTCTCGTTCTACCACGCAAGTACTTACTTATGCGTACACTTAAAAATTTTAATATCGGATGATAATTCGATGAACTTGGACTGCTCATTCCTAGTGGGGTTGCAGATGTTGATATTATGCAGTTTACGAGTTTATTTTTATTATTCCATTGAAGTGATAAATTAATGTTATTTTTAACCTTTGAATTAACGTATTTACTCTAAATATCATTCAGGCATGAAGTGATTGTAGAATTCGAAAGTTGTCATATTTTGGCTGTATGGTACCCAAAAATTGAGCAAAGGAAATTAGATAGTTGCAGAAAATGACTTAGAAAGTGGAAATCGTTTTTTTTTTTATTCAATTGTTCTTTCGCCTGACAAATTGCGCGTATACTAGATTATATGGAAAAAAAATCAGACTTTTGTTTCGTAATTTATTGGATGAGCTTCTGAAATTGCGTGTTAAATTTATAAATGTTAAAGACTCTATAATCCTTCAACCAATTTGAAGTTTGTCGAAAAAAAAATACTTCATGGTTATCAGGAATCATTCAAACTTTTCATGAGTTTTTTCGAGAATTCGGGGAAGTATGAAAAAAACTTATCAATTACGTATTCTCATTGCGTCGTCAAATTAAAAAAATTCATTATAATAAGCACGCAAGTGAGCGAAATTTTGATGATTAATCCTACATTATATTACATTTGATAACGCAGCTGAGCTCAAAGTCCTAACCAACGTAGACTTGATGAAATTGAAACGATGGTAATGAAATATTTTTATCTGAGATAATGGTAATAGTGATAAAATTACTGTATTAAAAAGAATGTCTCAATCAAAGCATCATTTTTTCATACTTCAATTTAGCCTTACAAGCAATTAGGAGATTTAATAGAACCTCGTACTGATATGATAGTAATCGTATTATGTAATTACAATGAAAATCGTAGATAAAATTCGTGCTAAAATTAAATCTGAATCCCCGAATAATTTCAAATAATTTAAAGAGTTATATAAGCCGAGAGTTATATGAGCTTAGCCAATAATGCAAAGAGATCAGTTTTCAAGTTCGTTTCAAAAAAATTGTGAGAAGGGAAACAATATTATTTCAATATATGCAAGGAAATATTATATTCTTCATAAACATTATCTTACGCTGTGGTTTCACAAATTGTCCCAGCTAAACGATCCCTAGTAAGTTTATCCCAAGAAAAACATCCCAAACAAACTCATCCCAATACACTTTAAATAATTTTACTTGGGACGATTTCATCGTGTAATGAGCCGTGAGATGAGTTTGCATGGGACGAATTCACCGATCACCGTACTACGCAAACGCAGCTGGCCTTCAGTCATTCGACTGTACAGCCAATATGAAACCATAGTCTTATTTTCTGCTGTCCGACGTGAGCTGAACGGCTCAAATTGAGCAATCAGGGCCCCTATTCTCGACTCACGGGAAATGTCTTTCGTGAACGGAACAAAATCCGTGAACGAATGGAAAATTCCGTGTATCACATTCGTTAATCGATTGAATATTTCCGCGAAGGTAGATCTCGTTGGGGAGAAAGTGATTCCGTTAACGAAACTTATTTTTTCACACTCAATTTCGTATCCCATTTGAAGTGCTTTTTTCTATGCTATGCTCAACACTTTTCGGGCCACCGTCGATGTTTCTTCTTTTTTTTAAAATTCATTTTTTTATTCACTCATTCGAAAATGCTAAAGTTTGCGAAATTTATTTTTTTGACCGTTTTTGGCTTCCCTAAGGGGAACAGTTAAGTATAGAGTTAAGAGTCATAGGACCTTTTTTGAAGAGCGTTAAAATGTCTATAAGAAAGTCAGTGATTGGCATTCCTCTAAGTCTTATTGCCTGAAAGTTAGAGGCGCCCGAAAATGTCTCCAAACGCATCGTTTGGGAGTGACGCGCGTACACCCTGCTCGCGTCGTTCTGATAAACAAATTAGAAATGTAATTATTGAGAAAAAAAGTCTTTTAAAAAAAAACACGTACTGGCTTGGTAGTAGAAAAAATTTTCAAAGGTATTTCGAATTGTTTTCAACGATTTGTGAATTTTTGGTGCTACTAAACAAAAATTCATTGTTTCTTAATTTACTAAGCTTCAGCACTTCAGCCTATGTGTACTATTAACTGTAAAAATATTTCACTCGATAAGCTCATAGCATTCTTCTCCCTTTTTCCAATGGTGAAGCACTTTTCAATTTTGAACCATTTTATTTATGTGAAAAAATCGAAAGTTAGAAAATTAACCCTTTTTTTCTGAGTTAAAAAGCTTGGAAAGTAAAAATGAGATTCTACAACATTCATATGTCAAATTGTTGCAAGAGAAGTTTCAATTACATTTTTCCTTTTTTCCAATTGTTTATTAATTTTGTTATGAACAATTAGTTCATTACGATTTCTGGCAATTTTTATCTAGTGAATGAAATCCGTCGTAGCTATTGCCATGCAATTGCAACGTAAAAAAATCAAAAAACAAATTCATTGCAAAGTACACATTTGTTTATTCAAAAAATGGAAAATCAATACAAAATGCAATTGTGGGTATCCATTTGCAATGCATTTTCCCTGCTTTGTTTGATGAAAATACTTACAAATTTTTTTCCAACCAATTTTCATTTGTTAAATGAATAAATCGTTAAAAAAAAAAAAATTACACTTGCAATATTTTTTTAAAAGATGCATTCTTTCCTTTTACCTCCATCCTCATATTACATATGAAATAGAAAATAGAAATTTAAAAGCCTTTTTACGGACAAAAAAAATAATTTAATTGCTTACACAACTCTAATTCTCAAGATATGGTCTCTATGGCAAATTTTCCTCAATGAAAAATGTAGATCTTACCATTTGGAATAAAAAAAAAGTCTCATTCATTTTCTCTCTATCCCCATTATTTTTGGGAATATTTTTAGTTTTATACACTTGTGTATGAACAAGTAGTCTCTACGCAGATGACAATTTTAAATCAGTATGTCGCAGGGAAAAGCAGGTGTAATCTTATCTTTTTTTGGAACGCTAACTTCGAAGCTATTTGTTACTTCTCCGAATTCCGTTGCGTTCAAAAGTTATCAACAATTTCATTGTTAATTCATTGCTTGGATCATTTCGTATCGAAAGAGACATCTTTTATCTCTTGTAAAATTTTGATATCTCCATTATTTCCCAAGGTATAAGCGAGGAATGATTCGGGCCTTTCTTTAGCGGTCCTTTGATTCAATACATAATTCAATATCGATGTGAGATGGCGCAATTTCTGTGCTGTTACTTTTTGTTTAAAAGGTTCTGAGCCACAAAATGATGCATTACAAAAAAAATTGTGATATCTCTCATCGTTTTCGAGATATTTCAGAGAAATAGTGCCAGAGGCGAATTGTTTCATTAATTGACAACTGTTTTTTGCAAATATCTGGAAATCCGATAGAAATTCACTCTTTTATGATGACCTTTTTTGTAGCTCTCGATTTCTCTACCAAAAAAGGCTCCGAACGAATTTCTATATATCTCGCTCGGACTTCCAGATATTTGTGAAAACTGTCATGAAAATAACGAAGTATCTTTCCTCCGTCCCTATTTTTCTGAAATCTCTCGGAACTGATGAGATATCGTAATTTTTATAAGCAACTACTTTGTAGCTCAGACTTTTCTAAACAAAAAATACCTATTTGAAATTCAGCTAGATTCTAGGGTGGACTGTGGGGTTGGTATGGCCAGTAAAAGGTGAATCGAGTAACACTGTTTTTTTTGTGGGGAAATGTCTTCTTTATTCAAATAAAACCCCACGAGTCCATAACACTGTTTACATGCATGTACAACTTTGATATATATAAATAACTTTAGAGAATAACTGTTTTTAGAAGAACATTCTAAATGTTCAAGAGAAGCCGGCGCCCGCAGAGTCTCGAGAAGAACATGGCTGTTTTGAGTGAGCTCCTGAGCTTAACTGACGATTTAGGTACTCATTACGAAATACGAATGATTCGAGACGCGCGCAACGGGAGATCATTCAGAGACTGTAAAAAATCATTCCATGCGACACGCGTGGCTTTTCTCTCACTTAGGGACTCTCGATAACGTTTGGTATCCTTCAATTTTTCCAGTTAGTGGACGAAGTAAATTACAGGAGACTAAAAAACGAATATTCCGTATTTTCATACATCAAGAATGTATAAAAATTTCAGTTTCATTTCACAATGTTTAAAAAAAAATCATAATTTAAAAAAAAATCCTCAGCACAAAATATTCTTTTCATGGTTCGTTGGGGTTGTCTTTAGTTATTTTGGCAGAAGGACTCTGGGAATGTTTGTCGGAACCAAAACTGTTATCTAGGAATTCTTTTTTTATTTCTTTTGTAAGTTATGATTTTAGTTCCTTAATCACACACAATTCTGAAGTTGAAAAAAAAGTTAACTTTCTCACATTTCCAGTAAAACCAAATTAAAAAAAAATCAAGTGAGGTTACTGGAAACCATCGTGTTCGGAAATTACAATACACTGAAATTGGAGTATCCCAATTCCCGGAAACGACATTTTACGGCTTGAATTGCCTTTGTCTTATTTTTTTTCAATTTGAACTCTAAAATTCATTTATTTACCATAACAACAAAATCTCATGAATTTCGCACTTACATTTTGCTTCGGGATTGTTGAGAGAGTTCGGGTGATTCTAACCTTTTTCCGAAACGGACCGAAGAAGTGAAACCTCTCAATAATTCAAATTTGAAAATCAAACTCTGTTCTGATTTTTTTTTCATGAGTCGAAAGATATTTCTATCTCAGAAAACAAAAAAATGCGTGATCTGATGGCTTTGGCTTGAATTAATCTGGGATATTGATTAAAACATCCCTTTCTGTACGCAGAAAGGGACCTGTCCGCCAACCGGGACCGTGATGGTATATATCTGAGACCAGCGATATTGAAGAAAAGCATGAAAGTTTCTCAAATGGAGAAAGAAAAAACTTCAATTCAGCCAAAATTGTCGACTTTTTAAAAAAATTACAGAAATAAATTTTCACATATGGTTTTTATCGGAAATCTCGTCAGTTTTTTAATAGAATGTGTGAAAAAATTCTATCAGTAAATTTTCGATAACTTGTAAAAGCTATCTTCTCCAGTTAAAAGCATCGGTTTCGGAGTTAACAAGGAGAATCTTCACAGGATCTAGATTGTTTCTATTTATACCTAGTATTCGAATGTTATTTCAAATTCTGGGGCATATAAAGAACACTGTTAAAAATATTTCTTTGAATTTTCCGTGTTAAATCCCGGAAATTTTGAACAAGTCACATTTATGCTGAAATTCCAGGAGATCTCGTTATTGAAAATTCGCGTTTTTCACCAATTTTCAAATAATTTTACCAGAATATCAATGAAAGCTGTAAATTTCAGTTCAATTGGTCCGTCAAAATTCAGTGAAATCGGGGATAATTAAGTGAAAAATTGAAAATTCGGGTGATTTTAGTTTTGAATATTCAGGTGCAATCGAAAATTCAAGTAAATTATAAAATTTCCGTCTTACTTCTTATTAAAACTCATGAACTTCCTTCAATTTTGTGAAAAAATTGAAATTTCATAAACATCTTTCCATTAAAACTAATTAAATGTCTCGCTTATGAAAATTACCACCAGATTATCCATGAAATTTCAATTTTTTTTTAACAGTGTACAAAAAAAAGGTCGAAAAATTTCTGTTTCCCTTAGTTTCCGAGGTATTTTTAAAAATTCACGACAATTGATTGATTCAGTTTTGCAGCTTCACTATTCAATGTTTATATTTTAAAAAGAACCGATGGGCTAAACATTCCATATTCATAGTCATCATGGGAATTCTTGAATCGAGATTTATTATTATGACTGTGACTTTTTAAGATTTAATTGTTTAGGATAATTTTAAGAATCCGATCATTTCTGAATGAGCTTTACATTTATCATAATAAGTTGATGATTTTTATGAATTTTTTTGTTATAATAATATAAAAAAATATTTTTGAACATCAGGAATTCAAGGACCAAGAGGTGCATCACGTAAGAGGAAGACATTGCCAGGGGCGAGGCTGGTCAGCACAAGTTTGTCACGCTCGACTGATCAGTCTGATGTATCGAAGACTTTGGCTGTTATGCAGTGGAGTCAATTTATCGCGCATGACATGGCCCACACTGTCGTACGTAAAATGGGTAAGTGGAATCTTACCGTGAATTAATGAAAGGCGAACGAGTTTCAAACGTCGATATGGTATCTTGCAAGTATTTCAGAGACTATGGGGCTTAGGAGAATTTGTCAGGAGACATTTTTTCGGTATCGCGTCTAAACAACTTGGTCGAAAAAACTTCGCCAAAAAAAACTTGAAAAAAAAACTTTTTCAATAAAAACTTGAGAATTTTTTTTTATCAAAAAAAACTTGTTGAAAGAAAATCGTTGTTTTTTTATTTGTATGAAAAGAATCTGAAAAGGCGTCAAAAACAATCTGATTTGTGTTAATATTCTCGAATTGTATTTCATTTCATGTCTTTAATAAATCAAGTTTGATTATTTTTCTACAACACAAATCTGAAAGGATTGAACGAGAAGGTAAACAAACATGTTGATCGATTGCTATAATAACGAATTAAAATTGAGGTATAACATTTGTTATTTCCCGAGTTATCTTGAATAATTGAGAATAATTCTCAAAATCTCTCAAAATTCAAGTGTGAATTCTATAAGTTTCAAGTGTGTTTATCGGAAAAAAAGAATTGAAATTCTTTAATTAATGAAAATGCTGAAAATCAATGTTTATGAAATTTAATT
>JABSMS010026378.1:0-10370 GCA_018902275.1 Aleiodes sp. PSUC_FEM 10030003
ATGAAAAAATGACAATTATTCATCAAGGAGTTAGAGAATTTAATAAAAAAATGCATCGAACTGTGAAATAATAAGAGGACTTCATGGTTATCTCATGCTCTATTTGTTCAAGGTAGTTATATCAGTATTGGAGTGAAATTATCCTTAGATACCTCATTGGTAAGATATCTGTCTGAACATACTGCTAATCTCTTCACTGGTCTTATTCTTCGTTTCTGGAACTTTTCTCCAAATAAAGAGAGTGAATCCGACTTGGAGAATTACGAAGATGATGAATACATTGGCCCCCATAAGTTCCTTAAGTGGTAAGAATGCTATGTTGACAACGAAATTGGCAGACCAGTTAATGGCAATGGCGACCGACGTAGCAGCAGGTCTGGCTGATTGATTGAACAATTCGGATACCAAAAACCATGGAATGCTTCCTGGACCAGTGGCGAAGAGAACAACGTAGAGGATCACAAACACGATGGAGAAATAAGCAGCAACAGGTGCGCCCGTCTGTAAAATTCATAGAAAATTCCGCATTAAAATCATTCTGAATCTTTTTTTTTACAATCAATTGGATGTATCGAAGATAAATTTTCGATTATACTTACGGCATAAGTCATGCTAATGGTTAAGAGTATAGTATCAATCACCATCCCAGCAAAACCAAAAAGCAGAAGACTCTTTCGTCCGAATTTTTCAACGAGAACGAGTGAAACTAGTGTCATAATGACATTCATTGTTCCAACACCCAGTGTTGCAGATTGAGAGGCATCTTTATCTAATTGAGCTGACTGGAACATATCCGTAGAAAAGGACATTACTGCATTGATACCGGACAATTGCTGAGCCAACATAACCATTACAGCGATGATCAACGGAATTCTTAGTGTTGGATTCACGAAGAGGTCTCTGAGACCAACAGTTGGCAACAACTTCATTGACTCATACTCAGCGCGCATTTCTTCCATTTCTTCGTAAACATCACTGGTAGAACGTAGCCACGTTAGTGCTCTCTGTGCATCTACATCTTTTCCTCTGCCAAGAAGAAGATATTTGGGACTCTCAGGACAAAGTGGAAGAGTGACACATTGGACTATCGCTGGGACAATTGTGAGACACAGGAGTAGTGGCCAGTGTTGTTCAGTACCAAGGAGAGAATTCAATCCAAGAATTTGGGAAACAAGAATTGAAATAGTAATGATCAATTGGTAAACTGTACCAACAGCACCACGAAGATGCATGGGAGATATTTCAGCGAGATACATTGGTGCAATACCAGCATTAAGTCCAGCATTAATACCAATTATGAAACGACCAATGATAATCATCTCGTAACTGCCAGCCATTTTCGCGAAACCTTCGAATATCACGCTGATAACTACAAGAATATTGATGACGAGCAATCCACCTTTTCTCCCAAATTTGTCGGCAACTTTTCCTACCAGGGCACCACCGACCATACCACCAACACAAAAGATTGACACTGCTATGGACCATATCACTGTAACCGCACTTGGATCCGGGGTCATTCCAGTTCGATTGCCTTGTACAGATGATATCCATGGTACAATCAAGTCTTGTGCTGGATTGACAACACCAGTGTTGTAACCATGCTGAAATGCGGAACCAAATGCAGCAGCTGCAATTGCAAACAGCAAACGTCCATTCAGACCCTGTAACAATAATTAAAACATAATAAGTTCCCAGTTGATTCAACGTATCAAAATAATTGGCACTATGATGCCTGTGCTTTATTCTTAAGTGACTCTTCTAGAGTCCCCATCATTCAATTAGGATCATGATATCCAAAACACCCGTAATAAGAAGATGAGACAATTGGTCTCATTTATATTAATCTACAATCAGTGAACTAAATTTAGATACTTCGAACCTAATATTACACTGCGATAGTGGAGTCGGTTAATTCGACAAAAACAATCTTAACCAGGGACAGTTAGGGCAATGCAATCATGAAGATTGATTACAATGTTGAAATGTACATGCGATAATTCGAGAGAATTTATCAACTATTTTATGAGCACATTTTCTTCTCATCTGTTCATACACAAGTGAATAATTCTAGAAATCTCTAGAAAATTCAGAAGCGTTATACTCCTCTCGTTGAGAAAAATAGAGAAAATTGCCGAGGGTCGATCGATCAATACCAAGTTCCGCAGACAAGTTATGTAAAGTTAACAATATATTCCTGAATTACTACGCTCCATTTGAAACAGACAAAACGTGATATCGTGCCCTACTTATTTTAAAATAACGTTTTATTGCTCTTTATGAAATTCAAAAATGATTTTTTATGATAATTTTTTTGCTAATTTTCAACATTATCATCTCATGAATATCAATTTATTTTGAGAAACTATTTATTTTTATAACCACAGGCAATATTTCTACTATCGCCTGTGAATTTTTACGTAACTGATTTTTGATTCATTTATTCTTACCGCTCGTTTGATATACGGCATTTCGGATTCCACCAATTAATATAAGAGGTTTAATGACTAATCTTCACTTTCGAAAAGAACTCAATGATTTTTTAAAAATACCAATTGTTACCATTCGTATGAAGTGCAAGGTTTATGGGGATATTGACTATCAGTTTATGATTGTTGGTAACCACGTGCTGCAGACTGTCGGGTCGATACCCCGCTCAAGCTCTTATACCGCCTCTCTTTCACACAAATACACACGTATATCACTCACTCCTACATTATCACTCTGGCTGCCTTCGATTCTCATGGAGATTCATGTTACACACAAATACAAGTGAAAATGAAAACCAGTACTATCTAAGGTGCCACAGAAGCGGTACTGAATATTGGAACTAAGCACGTGTCGACTCACATGCTGTCATATGTAGTTTCGTAATGAAGCAACATTTTTTTAAAGTTGTTATTGAAAAAACAATTTAAAAAGGAAGAAAATTATTGAAAAACCGAGAGAAACCGAGAATATTATTGTCTCAAATCATCGCGTCGTATTAGAACCAATACGAGCAATTGCAAATCAATTGTAAATGATTGCTGCAATAATTCTCCACCGATTCAACTAAAATTGTAATGATGAGAATGCAAAACATCCAAAGAGGAGAAGAGAGATCATCAATTGTTTTAAAACTGAGAAATGAATTATTGAAAAAGATCCGATAATTACGTTCTTCTATATGAAGAACAATACCATTAGCTTGGAATCAAAGCCGTCTGAATGGTATATATAAGTATATGTAAATACATATTTTTCCGAGGACTTGCCTGCTTTTTCAGTAGATATCTAAAAACAAAATTATCTCAAGAAGTTCCGATATGAAACAATTTCATTCCGCTCTCCCCTAACAACGAAATTAAAATACAGCCACCAGTCTCCTACTTTATTGAGAGAGAGTTGAATTCATGGAATATGAGCGATTTAGTCAAGAAATTGAAGGAACTAACTGAATTATTATGCAAAACAATTAATTCCACGTGAATGGAGACATTTTTACGAGATTCGTGAAAGAATTCATGATTTACGTGGAGAAAGTCACGCAGATAATAGTATCAGAGAATAAACATTCTACGTCATTCAAAATTAATATTTGAACTTCTTTCAAAGTTTAGTGATACAGGAGAAATCGTAATAGAAAATGTACACGATGATTTTATCAGTAATTCTTTCTACGCTTCATTTTCAAACTAGAATATGCGAAATTAAAATGGAATTAAGTGGAATTACACCTCTGCTACCTCTCAAAGCTTATCTCGAAAAACGAGAATAAATAATTACACATCGTTATGAAAAATTTCTTGTTACTACTGGAACGAATGCTGCAACAATATTATCATAATGACATCGAATGTAATTGCATAGTGATTATCGCATTTACACAAAGTAACGATTCGTATAAACGTATAGATGAAGAATAAGAAAATCATTTACTATTGTGATTGTTTCCCGAACTTTTGAAAATTGCAGAAAAACTGATCAGCACAAGCTCTGAATTATTTTGGAGGTCATCGAAAGTATATTGGGAAGAGTACATGCTCTGGATCACGTAGTCCTCTCTCTAAAACTCAGACTAGCGCTTGCTCGAGCACCTCAAATAAATTCGCGATTCTTTAGCAGAGAAACAAAAATTTAATATGCTAATTTCCGTGATCTTCGAATGAGCATTGAAGTCTGACGACTTCAGCCACGTGCGGTACATACCCACTTTAAAGGAATGGAAAAAAAAAGAATTAAGCGAGATCACGTGAGGTCAGCGGGCGTAAAAAAATGTGCGTCAGTCAGCCGAAAAGTTAACAGTCAGTTGTAGGCAGAGCAAATTGTGATAAGCCGTTAACTTCGAAGGCCGACTGAAATATAAACTTATGGAAATTATTAAAAGTTTAACGAAGAATTATATGAAACTCATAGAATTGCAAAGCAGTTTAAATACAGGTTACTCCGATAATATTGTAGTGGTCAAGAATATCATGGATAGAGATAAAGAATCGTTATGAATTTCAATAATTAAAAGTCAATGAATAATTATCAACAATTAGGGAGGATCGAAAGTTCAAGATTGAATGAGACGAATGAAAAAAAAATTAATTAACATATCGCCATTCCGATGGGATGATGCAATGAAGGTGAATGAATACGTCATGCTACGAAAGTTTTCAGTGCTAATAAATGATGACAGCTATAAATCATAGTTTACAGTATTCCCAAGAAGTGAGAGGCATAATCAATAACTACGGCTATGATTGGTCGATTCTCTGACGAGCCCCTTCAACACAAACGAGTCACATCCTGCGGCATAAAACTAACACTGAAAATTTTGCTGATAAAGTGATATATAGTATTTGAAAAATATTGTAATCGTATACGTATGTTGCCGTTTAATTTATTTAATCATAATTAGGAATAATTATAGCACAACTTTTCTCAGAAGAAAATTTAAGCAGCAAAAATACGCCTCGAGGCAGTCATCAAATATTAACACAATCACGTCACAGATTTCTTTCCGCTGAAAAATACCGTAATCTATTCATTAGACTTCATCAAACTCATGAAGAAAACCGACCTCGGCCTGTAATAGAGTTAAACCTAGTTTCTATTTAATCCTTCCCATCCTGCCGTGACCGTGGCCATTCTGCCCGAGGCGAAGGCACAGTTAAGACTCATAGTACATTTTTTTCTAATCTATTTTTTGAACTATTTTTACACCGAAAAATGTGAGCGTCTGGTGACGTTAGTTGCCATGTGACTCGGTAAAAAAAACGACTACAAGTAGACTGAATTACATTCTTCAGGAGTTCAACGATTCAAAATTAATAGAAAGAGAAAAATAATAATTGCTCTTAAACACGAACCTTGATCTTCTTGTACATCTTCTTAATTGAATTTATTACTGAAATTAATGTTTCACAATAAATTGAGGTGAACGAGCGTGGAAAAAGGGCGCGTATACTGACTGAATTCAATTCCAGTATTCAACCGCTCTCCCTCCCAATGGACACGTTTTTTTACCCTCCCCACTTCCGATCGACGCGTAAATAATACGTGTACGTGTGTGACGATATATGTTTCGTAAAATAAAAATCCCCAGATGGTGAAAGAACATGGTTGGCGGTTGGAGAGGTGTGCCGATTGTATCATGATTCTCATTGGTCGTGACCACTGTCGAGCCTCCACAAACTGCACACACACACTTATATCCACATTAAATGTACAGGTAGTGACACTAATAATAGCTGAGATAGACGTTCCTTTACATAGCACTTCTTTTATTTTTTTATTTTTCGTTGCGAAGTCTGGCGTCTTGTAGTTCCATGCTAATTTTACTCAAGTAAGGCTTTCACCAATTTACAAATCAAACATTATTGTGTGAATTTAGCTTTGATTTTTCGTTGGCCTTGAAGTAACTAATTTATGTTAGTTCAATGAATTGATCCAATGGGCACAACCTCCACGAGTCCTTCGGGGAGATTTTTTTTCTTCACTCAGACAAAACATTTTCCTTCGTATCAGGTTCTTTCCCCTCAACCGAATCTCACTTGCAGTCTATCAAGGTCATGACGCACAGAAATTCGAGTATTGCGACGAGAGACTTCAGGATTAGATTCAAAAACGGAGCAATTGACATCAGAGATGTTATTAGTAATTTCATTTGTCTACAACGTATGTGTGAAAGTGAAATGAATTTCTATTTACATTGACTGGTAATATCAAAGTTCAATAACGTGAAACAAGCGAAAGCTTATGCACATTATTATTTCATTACTTTAGTATTATCTTCGGCGTGTTATTCTACAAAACAACTCGAGAATTCATATCAAATATATGGAATAAATGTATCAAAATAAAAGCATTTTGAGGAATACTGCGTGAGGCTATTGGCCTTTTGTAGTAACGACAGGAAACAATAATACGAAAATAGACTAAACAAAATTCCTAAACCAAAGAAAAATAGATAACTTTTTCTAGAAATTTCGCAACTCTACCAACTGTGATTCTTGAAATTTGATGAGACTCTCTCTCGATTCGCACAATTCTACACCTGATCTTCAGTGCTCTTCACTGACAAAGTCAAAACATGCCTAATCGGAAACAATGATCTTTTGTAAATGAGAGAAATATGCAGAATGAGTCAACTATTGCGTGCGATATTATCCAGACACAGAACAAATGATTCAATAATTATTCAAACTGGCAACTTAATATTTTTCTATATTTTTTCTCCCCTCAAACTACGTATGAATTGCAGATGCGCTATAATCCAATTGTCATAGCAGTCAGTATCATTTGCGTGGAAGTATTTCAAGAATAATTATCTCAGTATTGTTCTATTGAAACGATTTTCTTCGTTCAAAGTGTATCTCAATATCAAGTGCAAATTCTACTGAAATATTTATCTTAGTGGGTTACATTTAGGAATTTGTCCCGCGATAAGAGGTGCGTTATCCCGAATTTTTCATGAAATCCCACAATTTGATCGTGTGCTTTCTTTTTTATAGTAAAAACAATATTTAGAACAATGAATTATTTCAGCTTTTCTTCCACATTTCACTTACTGAATAAATTCATTTCAGAGAGTCGGAAATTCCAAAAAGATATAAATACGTAAAATGAAAGTGGTAATCAATTTGAACTTTGGTATTATCAAATGATTCCATTGCCCGGTTCATTCTCTTCTTTCCACAATTTCCTCGTTTCTTCTCTCAATTTCACTGAGATAAAATTTAAAATACATTATATCTATTATAATACTCGACCTTTGACTCTGATTGACAACTCTTTCATATTGCAGAGAAGCAATTTCGAAAAAAAATACAAGAAGCAAAATAAATATTGCGAATCAGAATACGTTACCTTGAGTGCTTTCAGACCCATTTTATTTTTTCCGTGAAATTCACAGGAATAATTTTAGAACGTCGTTAAAACTTTTTAAAATTCGTTTCAAAAATCAATTTACATTAAAAACAAGAGTATCATTAAAATTCAATTTTTTTTGTTTAATTTTTCTTTTATTTCCCCCCGCATTCAAACCTTTGACACGACAATAAAGACTGACACGTTCTGAGCGAAACTCGCGAAGTCTGCGTGTGTACCAGAATTCCGTAAAATACGTTATAGTAGCGTAATGCAAGCGAGCACGTAACCCTTCGTACAATTGTTTTTCCGCTCTTTCTCTCTTTATTTCTCGTTAGCAATGTAAAATATGAAAGGATTCTTGCCGATACTCATCCACAACCGTCACAAGTCACCGAGTGTCGAATCAACGGCTAAACAAACGAGAGTGAGAGGTACAACACCACTGGAAACGAGGCACAAAACCATATCCCCTCTACCCTCTTTAAATTCGTTTCCTCTCCCCTTAATTTCCCCTCTCAGTACATGACTTTCGGAACTGGACAACTCCCCCTTATCTCGTGTTTTCCTTCACTTATTGTATCCCCTCTTTACTTCTACTCTCACAGCTCTGCTCAATGATCAAAAACTGTCACGACTATCCAATTTTTCAATTAACTATATTGAACCTGAGTAGTTTAAGACGACCTGCGATTCACCCGAATCAAATGACCTATCGTCGTTCTTGATATTTAAATTCTCAACCAACAAATGAAAGTGAATGGAAATAAAAAAATCGTCTAAAAATAATCCGGTTCCTTTTCTCCTCTCTCCTTTCCATTCGCTTCACTTCTAGAGGAAATACACCCACGTTAAATAAAAAAGCAATATGACTGGACCAAACGAGTTTACAATACAGGGTAACCCGAGTTTTGATTCTGCGGTTGCTTTGCATTTGTCATCGGGTTTTTGTTACCCGCAAAAACCAACGAGTGAGAGGAAACCAGAGAAGTGGATGTGGAAATTGAGCTAACTGTGTGTCTCTCGCTTGTTACGAATACATAAAACGTGTGATGATTGTGAAACAATGGAGAATAGGGAAGTATTAGTGGTTCGAGAGAAAAAGAGAAAAAATAGGAAAATCGTGACATCTTCAGGTGATAAAAGAGAGTAATTAGAATCGAACGCTTTAACAAGTGTGCCACTGTGCAGTGTGCGCGATCTAATTAAACGCAATTATCACCTGTTAATGTGACGTGTGACACAAGAGACGTTGTCTAAGTTTTTCATGATAATTCATATTTATTATTTTTCCATTCAATTATCTCGGAATTTTCGATGTAAGTTTTATTCGAATTGAATGGAAATTTTGGCAAATTTATCACGAAGAATTTTAATCTGTCCTGAAGAGAAAGAAGATAATAGAAAGGGGAGTGGTATTTTGATATTTGGGTTGCGAAACAGGAAAAAAATATCATAAATGCGAAAAGTTGCTGCGTCACGAGGCTAAAAAAATTCACACACCCACGACATTGTCACTTATTTTGAATGAACGTACTGTTCGAATGGAGGAGAAGAACTACTATCTTGCAAGAGGGTATTATATGTTTCTTGTAACGTGAAAATTGCCTTTGAATTCATAATTACACGTGCAACAATATGGAATTCTAATGCATATTTAATCAAGCGCAATAAGCTTCGCAGCGATACTTGAATAATTTTCAGTTAAGCACCAACAACAGCATTGCAAACGACATATCCGCGGGAAATTAGTAAAAAATTTGAGAAAATTTAGAGCAATGATTATTCAACAATGCTAATAACTTGAATAAGCTCTAAATACATGATGAGTTGATTAGAAAACGTTATACATTTCACTAATTTCGTCACGTTTCTAACAGTCAACACTTCCGCGCATTAGTGAAGTAGTTTTAATTATTCGTAAATAATTTTCCAACAAATTTTTCTCAGCGCAAAATTAAAAACTTATTAAAATCAATTGAATTTTAAACATAAATAATATTAATTTAAATGACGTGATTAATGTTATTTCAGTGAATAATGTCTGTAGAGTGTCTGGAGGTTGAAAAAAGTATTATCATACGTAGAAACGTGACGAATAACGAGCCTCCACAGAACGAAATAAATTGGAAGAATGAGAAGAATAAAAAAAATCGAATAACGTTACGTCCGAATATTTCGAAATATTTTCCCCAGGAAATTAAGGCAAAGTTATCTATTCTGGTAATAATACAATTAAATTGTTTTTTTGAAGTTTGCGCAATATGAAAGAGTGGGAAAATCATTTCAGTTTATTATAAAACCCTAAAGCTCAATAAAAACGATTAAGTTGTTTGTATAGAAGAGATTAATATCATTTATGATTCTTCCAAATATTTTTCACGGAAAAATAATCCGATGTTAGATAATTGGGTAATAGCATAGTTCCGTAGTTTATTGAAGTTTGCGTAATGTAAAAAAACGGGGAAAACACTTGACTTTATTGTGACGTTTTAAAAAATTGAAACGATTAAATCGTTTGCGTAGAACAGATTAACGATAAGCAATGGGGGTTGATTACATTCCTGGTTTTCTCAGCCAAACGGACGGCACCATCGCTCGATAATGTCAGTAGTAACCACGTGCAAACAAACGTGAGCTTCATATCATCTTCAATATCAGGAACACGAGTTTATTGACTTGAAATGATAAAATTTTTGCAGAAATCAATTATTTGATCTCTACTAAAAAAATTCGAATGAAATTGAATGAAGCTGTCGAATTATTCAGAATTCAAGAAATATTCTTATACTCACGGCTTCCTTATTCGCAGTTGTCTGCTTGTAACAAGAAAAGAATACAGAATGAAGAACATGAAGTTTAAAAAATTGAATAAAAATGATATTATGTAAGTGAAATTGGATGTACTCAAGGACTGAATGATGATTGATTGTCACACGTTATAAAGTAACGAGATAATGTGCCAATGAATTCAAACAGGAAACGAGACGATAGAACTTTAGTGCTAAAATTTATTATTTAATATATTTTAT
>JABSMS010026389.1:0-10368 GCA_018902275.1 Aleiodes sp. PSUC_FEM 10030003
AAAAAAGTCAACTTCGACAAAAATTTGGCACCCTCGCTTCGCTCGGGAGGCAAATTTTTGTCGACGTGAACTTCTTTCCTCTCTAGGTGCATAATATACTATTTGTCCTAAATGCTGCAACATTTTACGCCTTTCTTAACGTCACTCATGAAGTACTTAAAAAGGCATCATCTTTGAAAGATCTTGATGTCTGTGTCGAAGAAAATGAGAGAAATTACTCAAGCTCAATTTATTACGGAAATAATGCAATATTACTAAGAATGAAGATTTAATAAATAAACCTCAACTGTTGCTCCATTTCTGGAGATAACTGTAGTTTTCTGGAAACGTCTAACTTGCTTTGCCTTTCACTTTTCTTTTTGTACTAGAGAAAAAAACCATAAGCCCACGGTGAAAAACTTTAATGCACGATAATAGAAAACGTAACCAAAACCTGCTTTAAAACATTCCGGATTTCTTTTGTCTCTGTGAATCCTGACTATCTCTCCTTATTCGAAAATAAAAAAGTGTTCGGCGATTTTCTCCGGTTCAGTTGTATTATGGCTTTCATGTTTGCCGTTTATGGTGATGACACGTGGAAATCGTACGTTTTGCAGTAATGGTTGAAAAAGAATTTGCTGTCATGAAGAATTTTTTTTTATCAAATTTCAAGTGAATGGACAGTTGCACGAAATCTTTCGACAGAACTGAATTACATGAATTTACAAAAAAAAATTTTTAGCCCTCAAATCGAGAGAAATGTTGGAATGTAAAATAATTCAAGGAATATAATAATTAAGAGTAACATCGGGATTTAATGTAAAAAGACGAAAAAAACTGGTTCAATTGATTTGTGCCATCGTAAATTGCTTTGGCTTACATTTTGATTCGTAAATTTGTGTTTCACGTCTCGTTTATATACTCAGTCAATTATTAAAGAGAGCGCGCACACGATTACTCGTACATAAACCAAAAGGCGAGACGATAATTCAATAGCCCCCAAGAGGAAAGTAAACTTTTATCAAAAATGTTAAACCGGTCTTGGCGACTTTGAAACCGGTTTCTTTCTCTCCCTTCCCTCTACATATGATAAAGGGGAACGGCCGTCTCTATTCCATTCCCCGCGCCTTCACTTCTTTTTTTTCTTCGTCCTCCACCCCGCCCACCCCTCCTTTTGCCTCTAGCTCTCTGCATCTTCTTCTCTCCTTTCCTTTTGATGTGTAAGTCTTATCTTCTTACTCTACATCTCATTATTGACTGTGTCTCAAAATAAATATATGTTGAGGTGTGTATTAATTCGTCATGGTGATTATTGTATCATACCACATCGAATTATTATGGTACTCATGAAGAGTACCGTTTGAGCCTAGAGGATAATTTCTCCTGAAAATTAATTATTAAATACACTCTTTATTTCGAATTATTCATATTCATCTTTTTCTTCACGAAGCAATACTTTTTTTAACGGAGAATTCGATAATGAACAGTCGTTGGGCTCATTAAAAATACTTTTCTGTAATACTTGCACGTAAAATTCGTCTGTAAAACGTGTGTAATGATAGTTTTCACCTAAGGAGCCAAAAGGTAAACCAGACAAGAATTTGTCGTCCGAGTGAAGCGAAGTGAATAATGTACTATTTCCAACTCATATAATCACAACCTTTGCCTGCATACAAGCTGGAAAATACTTTACTACACTTGCATAATAATCTACTATTCTCGTACCAACCGGGGCATCATACTTGATTACCTGTACATAGAGTACCGGCCCGTGTGTAAAACATTCTTTACGCACTGATGCGAAAAGTTCTATTTCATTACTGAAGTAAATATGTCTGTGTTAAATGTATTTCAATCAATTTAACATGATCTTTTTTCTTATTTTTCGAGTAAAATAATTTGAGTTCAGAAGTTTCTTGTGTATTCATTCAAGAATATCATTGAAATGAGTACGCATAAAGGAAATGATCAGGAGACCTTTTCTTGAAGCCCGTAAAATTCTCTACAAAAAAAGTCTCTAGATCATCTTCTGCTTATTCCATATTGGTTATATCCCCTGACTAGAGAGGCAAGTACCACAAAGTCTCTAGATGAAGTTGACCAATTGCCATAGTTCTCGGGGTATTCCCAAAATAATGCACACTCAATTTTTTCTTCATCATTTAATTAAATTTTTATATTCATTTTCAGTGGCGGCGGTGGTAGAGGAGTACGCCCAGTTTATCTACGCTGTTCACGCGGTTCAGTAACGTGGAGATATCCTCGGGGTGCACTGAGAGTGGTACTGTCTGGTGGCGGTGACGGCAGAAGTTTCCGTGGTTGCGTTAAGGCATCAGGACCCGCTAGAGTTTACCTTGAGGGTAAAGGTACATTGAGACCGGTTTACTCACCAGGAGATGGTAAACATGAGGCACTACATCGTTGTTTCTACTCGAGGGGACAGTTTGCTGCACTTTATGTGGAGGCGGACGAGCCCACGCCCGGTCGTACAATGGTTAAACTACGCTATGATCTTGAGTTAGAGCCAGTTGATGAGGATGGAAAAATTGTTAAAAGAGATGAAGAGGCTGAGTGTAGGCCATGTACTAAAGAAGAATTGGCTGAAACTTATTGCAAGAGTGATCTTGTTGCTCGAGGTACGGTTAGTGCAGTTGAGAGACGAACTGATCTTGATGCCGCTGAGCTTGTCCTCAGGGTGACTAAGACACTTAGGCGTGTCGAAGAAACTGAGGTAAATTTTCATTAAAATCTCATTAGATTCTCTAAGGAAAAAAGAACTGGAAAAAGAGGAAATCTAAAAATATCAGAGTGGTTCTACCTGTTTTTCATTCGAAGATGCATTTGTATCATTATAAATCCATTTAGATTCTTGAAAAAGATGAGCGTCCTTTTCAGGCATAAATTCCGTAATAAAGCGGTAAAAGATACGTCGAAAAATTTCTTCTAGATTCTTTTGTATATAAATTTTTTCTTAGAGACGTTAATTGGCTACAAAAAAAGCTTCTTGATAAAACTCATTGTTTCTAAGATTTTTATCAATGAATATGAAAGTGATTTTTTTCCTCAGAATTTTTTTTCACTTGGATTAATAAAATGATTGTTTCTTGATTACAGGATAATGAAATTGATTTCGGTGATTTGCGTCTACAGAAAGAGATAAGAGTGCGTATATCTAAAGCATGCGATGCACGTCATGGCCAGGGTGAATTTGTGATAATGGCAAAGAAGAGACTTGGCGATTTGACTCTCGCCTGTGCACCAAGGCTCGAGGCATGGGCTGAAGCTGTCAGAGAATTACAGAGTGCGCCCTGTCTCCTCAGGAGTTGAAAATCCATCCATCCATTTAGGAAAAAAAAATTGACAGGATCAACAGCAAATGGACAAAGTTTATTCTCGCAAATATGTAAAGAGAGTGTATATAAATGATATATATATTTTTGTTGAAGTGTAAATAGAAGAAAATTTTGATAATAATTATGTCGATCTCCAAACTGTGATATTAATTGTTTTGTAAGATGTTTAAAAGATGGATTTATGATCGAGAGAACTTTGTATAATAAAAGAAACGTTTGATGATAAAAAAAATTTTTTTTTTCCTGTTATTGAATTCAATAGGATTGGTTGGTGCATCACACAAGATACACCCATACATATTCATTAACAGATATATATAATCTTTTATTGTTTCATTGTTTTTTGTTTTTTTCTTTCATTTTTTTATAACAAATACATGGAAAACACGCATGAAGAAGCCGAGAAATGACGTAGAAAATAGAGCTACCTTGGTATCTTTCAATGACAATTGTTCATTGTGATTTATCTCACAGAAAGGAAAAGTTCTATTGATTATACACACAATGGTTCACATTCTCATAATTAATCATACAATAGAATAAATATGTATAATTACAGTATTCTTGTTAATTATCACTAATAAATTTTTCCACAATTTAATAATATATCATCCTTTCCGGTAAATTTTCCTTTTTTCCTTTGGCCTTCTTTCGTTTCTTTTCATAATTCATCATTTTTTTCTTGGTCCACACAAAAACACTCAAATACACAAAGCTGCTGTTCATTTCCAACCAGTTAACAGTAGCGACGAACAATTTCTTGATAAAAAAAATAGATTACAAAGGAAATTGATTAATTTCACTAATTGAAAATATCTTCGAATTAGAAAACTAATATGGAACATTTTTAAATGAATTAGAGGTAAAACTTAAACATCATTTAATTTCCATTGTGATTCTTATTGAATATTATTTTGTATCACTCTTTCAAGCTTTTTTTTCCTTCGTTGCAAATCTTTCGATGTTCATCATCGATAGCAAATGACTAAAAAAATCATTAAATTACTTAAAATGATAAATATAGTCGATTATCGACACATGATTATACCTTTCAATTGATTGGTAACGATAAACAGAAAAAAAATATCACATTTAAAGAATGAAAAAATTGATAGAGGTTGTAAGTTTCACGTTAAATTTGTAATTTAAGTGGAATAAGAAAATAAACTCAATATTTTAATATCGAATTTTTCGAGTTCTCAAAAATACTCTGAAATAGTGAGAATAATGTGAAAGTTATTAATTCGTATACCCAAAGATTGGAGGAATTCCCATCCATCTGCGAGAAAAAAAATTTAACTCTCTCACTTAACATGAGAAATACAAAGTTTTCAGTTCTGCAAATATTTTATAAAACACACAAAAATTAATTCGGTGACAAAGCAGGCGTGACTATCAACAAACATTGAGTTTAATTCATTCTCGTATTTTTTTTTTACTTCTATCCTCATTGATGAATAATTCAGTAGCAAAATCGTGAAACAGAATAATTTTATTCTCACTTAATGAGGTTCGAGCGAATCTGTGGTTAAAATCATTTTCCAACTTTAAGATTTCAAATTCTGTAATTGTCACAAAAGATGTTTCATCAAGCAACTTTAGAGATGGAAGAATAATTCACCGCCTAGTTTCTCAGAAAAAGGCTTTCAAAGCTGATGGTTTTGCACGTTCTGGTACATGTATATATATCTGAAATATTATATATAGGTATATTAGTACGTTCAAAAATTCCAACTTCAAAAGCTTTTTTCTAAGAAACTAGCCGGTAAACCCCTTTCAAATTTCTAGAGTTGTTTCATGAAACGTTCTTTGTAATGACCACTAAATTTGAAATCTCGAAGTTGGAGAATAATTTGAACAATAGATTCTCTCGAACCTCTAAAAACAGTCTTCTTAAATATCTCACAATTGAATAGAGATACAAATTTTTTGTTAAAATCTTCGTATTTCACGTGAATTCAGAGATATTTTCTTCAAAAATCATCATGAAAAGCTACTCACCTCGTTTAATTTTTTTTACTACTAAATTATCTAAGCTAAATTAATTATCTTGGTACGGATAATTTGGACACAGCGGTATGACAAGATCATCCATATTGGGTAGTACAACGACTTTATCAAACTCTTTGAGTAATTTAGTCTTAATCCAATTAGTAACATAACCAATATTAACGGCACGCTCACCAACTGCTGGTCTTGCATCCAAATTGATTTTCGGAATTGGTTTAAATCCATACCATAGACGATCAGAGGGCGGCGGTGGAATATTAACAGACAGTGAGCCCTCGATACTCGATACACTCACCATCAATCGTATCTCTGTATTAGAAACGCCCTCCATGGCTCGACGAACGTAGGACAACTCGGCAGCCTGCAATGAGAAAATTTCAAATCCGTAGAACTAATTTTTTTTCAGCCTCGCAATGGTTTTCCGGAGATATGAAAGAGCATGTGGAATGAGAGCAGACAGATTTTTGGGGCTCATTCTCGCACGACGATGCTAACATAGAATAAAAAACCAAACTCTCTCTCTCTCTTTCTTTCTCTCTGTCACTTAAGAGAACACATGTGGCATTCAATATTGGATGACTCGTAGTTCATTGGACTATTTTTGGATACTCACATGCTGGAAGTATTTGTTCGATGCCAATTTATCAACCATGCTCAAAAACTTTCGGCCAGAGGACTGTGTTGGTCTGCAGAGGAGATTAAGATTATAGACATTAAAAGTAATTGGGTTTATAGAAGAGAGAAACAACAACTGAATAAGAATATTGTTTATGATCTGATGGAAAAAGATGGAGAAAAATCAAGCCGCAACGAAAAATTTCCGCATAGAATTTCCTAAATAATACAACTGAAAAGGAAAAGAGAAAATTGTACTAGAGAAAATCGAAATTTAAAAAAAAAAATAGAAATTTTTCAAATTAGAAAAAAATCGAAAAATTTTCAATTTCGGAGAAAACTACAAATATCCGATTTCTATCTCATTTTTTCATGAAAATTCCATTTTTCACATTCTGTACAGTATTTTCCTTCAAATTATGTTGCTTAAATTTTCTTCAAAATTTTATCGAAAAAAGATACAAAATATAGTTTCTAAAAATATACTCTCCCCTTTAACGTCATCTCCCATACATGTTGGATATATGCTTCCGCATGAGAGCTTTATCACCAAAAGTTTCGTAATTTTCGTTACATGGTTCGTTCATAAATACTCTGACGTAGGAATAGATCGTTAATACATCATGCATTCAGTAAAAAGCGCTCAACAATGGTGAAAAACTGAAAGTTTCCCCGAGCGATTTGGAGCCAGTTCATTTATTACGCCTTGGATGTATTGACTACTGCCCCTTATAATCAAATAATTCTGGGGAATAATTGATGAGTTAAATGGCATGGAAATCCTACTTTTCAATCATATGCATTCTCAATACTTTTGGAGACGCTAATAATTTTTTATCAATTTTCATTAAAATACCGGATTTCGTAATTAATAGAGAAAAAACATGCCAGATTTCAAAAAATTTGTTAAAACAGAAATATCCAACGAACTAATGATAATCGTAGGAATTCCCCGAAAATTCCTATACATTTGACTCATACTAGTCTCAATATAACCTATGAATATGAACTATATGACTTGAGGAGTCCCGAAACTGTTCCGTTGCGGCGAATTCTTAAACGATAGATATATTTCAAAAGAATATTTGCCAGATTTTATTCGAACAAAGCTAAAAATCAGGAAGCTCGTCTGAAAGAAATTAGTCAATAAATCTGAAATTTTTCTATCAATCCGTTCTGCGGTGATTAAGATTTGGATGTCCGTAAAGATACCCCCACACACACAGAGATGCGCTAAAATAATAATTTTCTATTTTTTACGATTCTAATCGAAAATTATGGCGTAATTATAGCTTCTATTGGGAAGCAAAGAAAATTACGGATTTTTAAAGATTTTCAGTTTCTTCAAACTTACGTTGATTCTTTAGACGTACTCGCAGGCAGGTTTATACTATCCTCATCTTCAGTTGATGTTTCTGGACTGTCTTCGACATCACTATCAAACATTGGTGATCTAGCTGACTTCAGTTTATCATTAATTCCATCATCATTCTGATTATTAGACATGGATCCAACTTTCGTCAGTTTCATTAAATTCAACTTAGTCTCCACTGTCATTGTTAATCCACATTCGTATGAGATATCTAGATCAATCCAGAGACCCCGTTGATCTACTATTGGTTTACTTGCTTTATGAATAAATGGTGCACCCTGGCCAATGACTAGTTCTGATATCATTAGACTCTCCATGAAGTATGGTAATTTTATATTTGATAGTTTCCTCTGGATTTTGTCCTGAATGACGTTTATCATGTCTGGACATTTGTGCATATCAAATAATATACGACCAAATAAAGCATTCAACCATAAGATATCGGTTTCTGGAGGTGGCATACTATTTTCTGTCGTTGGATTTGAGTGGATCTTAATAAAAAAAATTATAATATTAGAGATGAGCACTTGATAGAGAAGTGACAAATTAATCAAATTCATTTATTGTAGATTACGTTGAAAATATCTTCAAAATGAGCTGGGTTGAAGGAAATTTTGAGAGACTGTTTTAATCGGAAATTGGTAAGATATCAAAATGTTGTCAAAATGTAATTTTACACGTCAAAATATTACAATACTTCATATATTTTTTTTAAATATTTAATTTCGCGTTTTTGAAACCCTTATTAGGGCGTATTTTGCGACTGATCCAGACTTTTTGTCCTGGTTAGATCTCACCAGTGTCACCGGCGGGAATCGACCCCGAGCCTACCAATATTGATATTTTAATGATGAAATATTTTAATTTCATCATGTAATTCTTGTTAATCATAGAAAGATATCGGTGGTCAAATAACGAGGGCACTTAAGTGCCAAAATTGAGGGTTCCATATGGAAGGCACGTATCTCCACCTTTTTTTCCATATTTTTATGGATCGAAGTTTCAGGAAGCTATTGGTGCCCAAACTAGCGAATTTGTAGGGTAACACGACCAATAGATAGACACCAACCAAAAGATGGACGTTTCTTTTTATTGCAAGTTATGTGAATAATTGAACGATTGTTATACTTTCCCCTTTAATTTCTGATTATAACACTCATTTGGATTCATCTATTATCGATCCAATATTGGTTCAGCAAAATTTATAAACATGGCGCTGTGAATATACTACTATCTATCTATTGGGAGTGTGAGTTTTATTCCAATTTTTTCCTGTTTTTCATCAATTATCTCTTCATTATTCAAGTTTAATTGATTTTTACTTTATTTATTATACACTTTCCTATGCATAGTTTCTTTCTGCAGTTCCTTCAGGTGATTGACGTATTTTATACGCTTCAAAGAACCCCAACTTTTCCTTAACCGTCCATCTATTGGTCGTGTTACCCTAACGAACACGCGTATCTCCACAATTTCTTGTGTCATACACACGTATGTCCCTCTGAATTTGTAACAAAGGAACGTATCTTTAAAAAATTGTCTTTATTAAAAAGGATAAGAGAATTTCAAAATTTCAATTATTTTTGAATCTTTATTACGTTATTTCGAATAGTTATAGTTTCAAGATTTCAGTTTCGTTGAAATAATGATAGTTCTCGTGTTAGCCATTGAAAAACTATATTTATATTGTTTATATAGAGGTCACCCGGATATTCTTGGCATAACACCTATTTCTGGTGCGTTTTCTGTTACTTTCTTATCTGCAAAAAGTCAGTGCAATCTGAAAAGTCAATCTATGAAAAAAAACCGAATAAACCATCAGGAAGGATCAATTGTGTGTGTCAATTTTTCTTCTCTCATTATAAATTGGAGTGAACGAAAAATTCATCACAAAAATTGGCCTGCCTTAAGATTTTGTTACGATGATTTAAGAAAATCAGTGGGAAGGAATAACATGTGGCAGAGAAACCCAGAACTGATAATAGTCAGCAGGAATATTTTGTTTATGCGAAAACATTGATAAAATGTCATCACATTTTTTTATGAAATTAGAAAATGGTGAGTATGAGCTTGTGCAAAAGGTACCTCTGAAATTTTTTTCTGAACTTTCATGTCAAAATTTTTTGAGAAAAAATAGGGGAAAGATTTAATGAAATTGAGAAGCATTATTTGAACTGATGAGAAAAAAATGGTTCGGTTTCCTCTTAGATATTTTAATCCATCTCATGATGCTATCTCAAATGATGCTCAATTCTGGAAATTTGAAAAGTTTTCAAAAGAAGAACAAAGTTTATTAATAAGTCCATATAAAAATATGTTCATGGACCTATCGACAGAAATGAGTGCAAATTTTTTATAGATTTTGATAGCTAAATAACAAAGGCACGGGAGTGCCAAAAATGTGCGATTTTATGGGAAAATCACGTATCTCCAAAAAATGCTTTGTTCATGATCCTAATAAAGGGAAGAACAAAAGGCAGTATTTTAAGGCAATTACGTCTCAGGAGGGACAAAAAATGATTTCTTCGAAAATTTTCTGACAATTTTTAATTTTTCCCAAATCCTTGATTCTTTTTTTAAAACAGTCAAATTTCGGATATTCTTGAAATTTTTAACCCTTAGCGGCCACAACTCACCTAGGCCACATGGGGTAACTCATTACCCACTCTAAAGAACCTAGTTGTACAAGACATATGGGTGTTTCAAGACTTCTAACTGATTGTTTCATGTTTGCTGAAAAGTTCTCCAATATTTCTAATGATTTTTATCCAGCAATTTATAGATGCCGTTGTTAAAACTGGTCATACACGTGAAATTTGTTTGGCTTCCTATGCAATGGAGTCACATCTCACACTTGTCTACTACAGGCAGATCTCGTCACTTGTATCAATTTCAAAGGTTTTAGACCTCTAAGGGCCAATTCTTGATTTTGCTAACCATGGTTAGCTATGTTAACTGGACGGTTAAGTTAAAGATAACTGCTCCCTCCAGGTAGAAAATTTGAAGGGGAAGTGATTTCTCCTTTCTTGAATTATCATA
>JABSMS010026400.1:0-10367 GCA_018902275.1 Aleiodes sp. PSUC_FEM 10030003
TGATTACTAATTCAATTACATAAAATTAATAAATAATTAAATTAATTAGGATTACATTGTTGAAACTGTGGTACTTTGTTCTTTCTCAATCTGTCCTTCCAATGTACTGTAACAGAGGATAACGACGAGAGCGGCACTGCTGGCCGCTGCAAAACCACGTATCTCCAATACAACTACACCCCTTTAACAATTAATGTCGTAATTAATTATCATTAATGTCGAATTTATCTCTAATCGCATAAAAAATGTTGTAGCTGATAATTTTTTTCATTCATCGCTGAAAAAAATTGAAGATAACTGTCATAATTTTGAATTGAATTAAAAAAATTATTCAATTTTTTTATGCAACGTAATTAAAAATAAATAATTAAAATAGAAATTATCTAATTAAAACCATTTAATTACGCAATATTATCAAATCATAAATATCTGTCATTGATTAATTAACATCACCGAAATTTCAGTGTTGACAAATGTGTGTCTGGGTCAGTGATAGATTAAATGAATTAAAAAAAAAGAAAGGTCTTCAATTGAAACTCAAATCAAAACATCATCTATCTCTGTTTGTGTAGAGTAAATTAAAAAGGTGACGACGCTTTTGTGTGTGTGAGAATCCACGTGATAATTTTGTATCGGATGATCATGTAATTATCATCCGATACTTACTCTATTTTAGCTTGTTGACAAACCCACCCTGACGTCAGTGAAAAAATATAAGACCAACGCAGCGAACCGAATGGAAAAGAAACAAAATGAAGAAAGAAATTGTGAAGACTGCGATATAATAAACGTAGTGTTTATCAAAGTTTTTGTAAACTGCGACTGAATTATCATCATCAATGATTCATTCAATAGTAGAAGTGATGATTGAAAAAATGTGAGTTGAACATGAATCTCGTTTTTCGAGAATATCTTGGAAACTAAGGGGGATAGAGAAATTTTTGAAGAGCCTTTTTTTGTAGAGAAAAATGAGAGCTACAAAAAAGGTCATAACGAAAATTTCTCTATCTCGCTTACCCTCGGAGATATTCAACAAAAACTGGTTCTCCCAAATTAAAACGAGATGCGTTAGTTTCCCTCTTCTTTTCTTCTTCATCGAATATCTCAGAATCGATGAGAGATAGAGAAAAAAGTGTGATGACTTTTTTGTAGGCAAGAAGGAGAGCTGCAAAAAAGTTCCCAATAATTTTTCTCTATCTCCCTTAGATTCCGAGATAATCAAAAAAAACTCATTTCTCCGAATTAAAACGATGCGTTAGTTTCCCTGTCTCTTTCTTTTTCATAGAATATCTCAGAATCGATGAGAGATAGAGAAAAAAGTTTAATGACACTTTTGTAGGCGAGAAGGAGAGCTACAAAAAAGGTTCCAATAATTTTTCCCAATCTCCCTTACATTCTGAGATATTTCTATGAAATCCGCCAAATGTAAATTTCACAATTCAACTTATTACGAAATATCTTGAAACCCAATGGGAATGGAGTAATTTTCCTGATGACCTTTTTTGTTGGAAAAAATGCGAGCTACAAAAAAGGTCATGACGAATATTACTCTATCTCTCCTACAAACTGGAATATTTTAAGAAAAACACAACTCTCCACAAAGGAATGATAAAAAAATCATTGAAAAAAAGTTTATTAAACTTACCAGAATAGAATATTGAATACAATGACGACGGAAATACTGTTGACTGAATTTTCCCACAATAAAATACGTTCTAAAATACTAAATAATTTTTTAGACGTCTCCATGTCACTACCGACCCTCAAATTACCAAAATCATTTGAATTATCATTGCAACGAGATTCTCCCTTAATCCACCGTAAATAATACCCAATTTTCATGAATTTATCCATAATAAATTAAATTAATAAGTGACTTTATTTAAACGTTAAATTGTCGGTATATACATTTATGCACATATGTTTCATTTACATCACTTCATGCACTTTGCATCAGCTATATTTTCCTCTCTACCGAAACAATAACCGACAATTTTACAAAAAAAATTATCAATAAATCACGAAAACAAAAAAATCACAAAACTGCGTTGCTCCAAATCGCTAAAAATCACGGAGCATCCAAACCTCTAGTTCCTCACTCATTCATCCATTTTCCGATTATTTTTACGTTCAAAAACTTTTATCACTTCACAAAACTCGAATTATTCCATTTTCCTCTATTGAAAATTGTGCAAAATAATTATTTTGTATTTTTCCAAATAACACTTTATCACTCGTCGGCTTTCAAATCATTAATATCATACGCTCCTGTTATTCACCGTCGAATAAAATAACTTTGTTTAACACGTGACACGGTTAAAAAAGTGGTTAAAAAAAACTGTTTCACTTTCTTACTTTTTTTTACAATGCAACTGCGTAAATGTTTTTCTTACAGTTCATAGATATTTAAGCTTGTTGCAAAAATTGCGATGTTTTTGTCTCTGCCTTCTGGATGATTGGGGAACCATGTGGCTACATTCCCCCCTCTCCAGCCCCTCTCTAGCGCGCTCCACTACTACGTTTAAACCGGACCACACGCAAACACAATTTCTTCTTTTCGTGTGTATTGCTGAAGGAACGTCAGGCACAAAATGCGCAAGGACAAGTTTTCTAGTTTCTTTTATCCCCACTCCCGGCTTTTTCTTTATCTCTTTTTCTTCGAGGTGGGAGTGTGTGACGTCAGTGAGTGGAACGGAAGTGAAGGGATGTCGAGTGACTGGAGGGGGAGAGGGTTGTTTTTTTTTGCTGGGAAATTACGAAATGATTTTTTTTGAAAGTCAATGAAATTGCATTTTTCGGTTTTATTAAAAAATTATTGTACAGGATTTTCTTTTTCGCTTTATTTTACTCACGTTGTCCTTTCACTCGTCTGTTCCTATATCAAATAATAATAATTTTTTCAGTCGTAATTGGGGCTTTTTTTAATGAAATAAATCATTTTTCAGTGAATTTTAATTGACCTGCAGTGTTTTCATATATTTATCCAATTCGTCTTCGGATTCTTCATTGCTTTCTTGTTTATCGTGATTCGTGAGCTCTGGGGACTCGGAGTCGAAGTATTTCTCCTCCTCGTCTTGCTCGCGGAGGTCAACGTTGTCATATACCTCGTTTTCATCGACAGTACTGGAACGTGAATTGATTGAAATTAATGAAACATTCTTAAAGATAAATCATTGAATATTCGGATAACTCAGAAAATATTAGGTTTAGCAAAATTTATCAAGAGACCTTTTTTGTAGCTCACAAAATTCTCTACAAAGAACCCTCCTTTGCCAATTCTCTTAAACCCACTCATTCCAAATAATCGCAGAATAATCTCCCAACTTTTTTTTCCAACTTCAATAAATAATCAATATTATCTTTCACTCAAGATTCCCCCAAAAAGCATCAATACCTATAGTCAAAATCTGCGTCTCTCTTATCCAAAAAGCTCTGATACATCGCAGTAATGAACTCCTGCCGCAGCACCTGCTGCTCTTTCCAACTGATCTTGCAAACTCCCAAATTCACCTTTTTTTTCGCCTCAACTTCCCGTCCCTCCTCATTAGTTCCTTTCATTTCCCCCCAATTATTGAATTCTCTCTCACTTTTATCATCATCCCCATCCACATCGTCCTCATCATCATCATCACTGTCATTCTCCTCAAGAACTTCGTCCTCAGCGTCTTCCTGTGATTTTTTCAATTTTTTTATACAATCTCTCTCAATTCCCTCCATCAATAAATTAACAAACGTTATATTCTTAGTGTCCAAATTATCTCGAGCTTTTTTTTCCTCCTCAGTCAAATATTTACCAATTAAATTATCATACAACAGTGGATTACGTTTCATCATTTCAGTCTCACTGAAGTATTCACCCTTTTCAATTAATTGTTTCAATGCCTCGTATCTTCGATTTTTCTGATCGATTCTCCGTGTTTTATTATCAAAATATCTTCTCAATTTATTAATAAGATAATTAATCTCGTAGTCTTGTGATTTGTCGGTGAAATAATTGAGCAAATTTGCATTTAAAAATTTACCGAATTTTGAGAGAAACTGATAATTATTTTTTTTCAATAAATCATTAGCTATTTTTTTCTTCTCGTCGAAGGATAATTCAGGATCATCCTTTTGTTGACTTTTGAATACTGCTGATGATGAAGCTACTTTGTTGAGTATCTCTTCAACTACATTGTCGACTGATTCGTCGAGTTCACTCAATTTTTCCGGACTTTTATCGTTATTTTCAGGGATTCCCCGTAAACTCATTTTTTCAACTACTTTAATTAATTATTTTATCAAATTATCCTCAATGAATCACGTCAGGAAGCTACATTGCATTTACAACGATTACTGACACAACTAACACAACAATGCGTTGACATAACCTCAAATTTATTAGAAACACTTGACAGCCAAAAAGATAATAATAAGTTACCGAGTGATTTTAGAATAAAACTGAAGAAACTTTACAAAATTTTTTTTTTAGTTATAGAGTAGCTTGAAATGCTTCATTCTCGATGATTCAGAAATTTATTTTACTCGCAATAAATGTAGGCAAGTTGAAAGTAAGTTCCCGAGAGATGTTGAGGCAACAAAATCATTTTTTTTCTCCTTATTTACTTTTTTTTTCACTTGTTTCATTTTTATTCAATGAATTTCAGGTTTTTCATAATCAAAAATGAGTTTCGAGGTATTCCTGGGCAGAGAGAGGTGGATATGGAACTGGACAGAGTTGTGTGGTATTCGTGGAAGTATAAAACCGTTGAATCCTGACACGAACGATCTTGGACTTTGCTTCCAGCAGCTTTGTCTCCAGGTTAAATCAATTCACTCAATCACAAATTTTTATGAACGTTCTTTTGCGAATATCTCGAAAAATAATGGGTTTAGGGGAATTTTTCAAAAACGCTTTTTTGTGCACAATCACATTCTCTACAAAAAAGGTCTCTTGACGAATTTACCTAAACCCCCTCGTTACAAAGATATCCGCAAACAAACCAAAGAAAACTTACATTTCTCCACGTCTTTCCACTTTTTCCTATTTTTAATTCAACAATATCTCAGAAACTACGGGGTTTACGGAAATTTGTCAAGTCACCTTTTTTGTGCAGAATTAAATTCCCTACAAAAGAAGTCCCTTGACAAATTCACCTAAATCCACTCATTACAGAGATATCTTCAAAACAAAGTAAATTTTCTCTCTTCACTGAATCAAAATGAATTACAGATTCCAACATTGGCACTGCTAGCAGTAACCTCAGCCTACTACTGCGGCAAAAGAACATCGATAGCTCCATACGAGCGTTTTTCCCACTACGCAATAACTCTGAGGCTCCTAATCACCTCGTGCCTCGTGATTCTCCCAATAATCCGAGCCTATATAATTCTATCAGAAACAACGCTTCCATCTCCAAAAAATGTGAGCTCAATTCATCCAACAGTCCTCGGAAATTCATCAATATTTCCAGACTCTAGTCAGTATTTATTGTCCCGAAGTGATGCATTAGTTTTACAAATGGGCGAATCAAGTAGTGAAATAAGTGATGAAGAAACATCAGCAAAGCCAATTGATTATTTGGTTGCTGGTACAGAGGGCTTGGCATGGGTTGTGCACTTCTGCTTCGTTCTGAGCCTCCGCAGAGGCACGAGGTTCAGCTTGCGAGGACCAGTCGTCATCAGAGCCCTCATCTTCATGCTAATCGGCATTTCTGCACTTCTTTTGAGCACTCATATCAAACATCCGCCGTTCAACGACGTTCTTCCTGATTTATCACTCGGATTCAGCATCGCCGTTGTCACTCTCATGGCTCTCTACGCACTGACACTCATTCCAAGCAGTCCAGCGATCAATCGCAGAGGCAGGGGCTCCAGGTACGTCGAGATCGGTGAGCACACTGCGTTACTGAACTCACCTGGATCATCGTACATTCATTTTTTGGAAGATCAGGATCCAAATTACTTGGGTACTGCAATGGAGGAAAACACGTTTCTGTCGAAACTGTTCTTTCATTGGGTGACGCCGCTCATGGAGAAAGGAGTTAGGGGACATTTGAAACACGCTGATGATCTTTATGATCTACCAGAACACATCAGCACTCCTACGATTAGTTATGGAATTGATAAATTTATTCGGAAAACGGTGAGCATTTTTTTAAGACTTGAATATCTTTGAACAGAGTCGGTCCGGCGCTTGGAAATTTGTCAAGGGATGTTCCTGATAGAGAATTCGATAATTAAAGGAAAATGTCTCTTGATGAATTCCCTTAAACCTCACGGTTTGTGAGATATTCCCAAAATAATACCGGGAATTTAAGGATGTTGAGCGAATTTGGAAAAAGTGATAAAAAAATAGATTATGTTTATTAAATGATAAAAAAATTCAAAATTCACATTCAAATTACTTTCAAATTAAAATCATAATTTTTCGTCATTTTCCCAAAGTTCCTCAATATTTTTAAAGATTCGTTGCTCGCTTCAATAAATCTTCAATGTTTTCCAGCCAAAACGACGACCAAACATCTACGTCCAAGTGAATAACGACCGTAACCATTCAGTTTCCGCCACCAGCAACAACATATCCCTCCTCCGGCTGCTGCACAACTGTTTCGGCTGGCAATTTTACGCAGTAGGAATTCTGAAATTCATCTCCGACTGTTCCGGCTTCGTCGGGCCAATTCTCCTAAACAAACTCGTCGGCTTCATAGAAGACAAGAACCAGCCAGTCTCCTACGGTTATCTCTACGCATCCCTGATGTTCCTCGCCGCTCTGATCGGAGCATTTTCCATCGCCCACTTCACCTTCTGGATGAGCGTCGTTGGTTTAAAAATCCGAAGTACCGTGATAACTCTAGTTTACCGTAAAACATTACACTCCTCGAACGTTAAATTGACCCAGGAATTTACATTCGGTGAGATCGTCAATTTCATGAGTACGGACAGCGACAGAATAGTCAACAGTTGCCCGAGCTTCCACACGTTCTGGAGCATTCCTCTCCAGCTGATCGTTACGCTCTACCTCCTCTACAAACAAATTGGAATATCCTTCCTCGCTGGTTTAGCCTTCGCCATTATCCTAATCCCCATAAACAAATTGATAGCCAATAAGATTGGAGTGCTGAGCACAAAGATGATGAAGTACAAGGATCAAAGGGTCCGCCTGATGGGCGAAACCCTCCGCGGATTGACAACAATAAAGTTGAACGTCTGGGAGGAGCACTTCCTCCGAACAATTCTGAAACTTCGTGAGAGCGAAATTAAATATCTTCGGGGGCGTAAATACCTCGACGCACTCTGCGTATACTTCTGGGCGACGACTCCAGTATTAATCTCCATCCTAACGTTCGGGACTTACGTCCTGATCGGCAACAAACTCGATGCGAAAACAGTGTTCACGAGTATGGCTCTCCTGAACATGTTGATTGGTCCCCTGAACGCGTTTCCCTGGGTTCTCAATGGTTTGACGGAGGCCTGGGTCTCCGTCAAGAGAATCCAAAGGCTACTGGACCTGATGGATCTCGATACAGCGACCTACTACTCGGATCCGCCAATCGGAATTGACATAATGCTGAAAGACGCAACGTTCACTGTAAACGACAAAGAAGAAATAATCGAAAGTCCGAGCTTCGACGAGATATCATCAACACCATCAACGTCAACCGACAAGAGAGTGACGTTCGAGAACGATAAGGTATTTATCCTGAAGGACCTGAACGTCCAGATAAAGAAAGGCCAGCTGATCGGAATAATGGGAAAAATCGGCGGTGGAAAATCGCTTCTTCTCGACGGTTTACTTGCGGAAATAACCAAGTTAAACGGAATTGTTGCTGTCAGTGACCTTGAGAATGGCTTCGGCTACGTGAAGCAAACGGCCTGGCTGCAGCGCGGAACAATACGTGATAATATTCTATTCGGTAAGACGTATGATTACAACAGATACAGAACTGTTATCAAGGCTTGCTGTCTGACTGACGATCTTCTGTCGCTTCCGAAAAAGGATCTCACAGCTGTTGGCGAAGCGGGGAGCACGTTGAGCGGAGGACAGAGGACTAGGATATCTTTAGCTCGTGCGGTTTACGCTGACAAGAATATTTACCTGCTGGACGACATCTTGGCGACTTTGGATACTAATGTCGCTAAGTGCATTTTCCAGAACGTTATTCTCGGTCTGTTGAAGACGAAGACGAGGATAATCTGTACGCACCAGACGCAGTACTTAATTCACGCTGATTCCGTCATCGAGATGTCGAGGGGCAAGATCGTTAAGCAAGGTTTACCAACGGAAATCCTCCCCGATCTCGAAGACTATCTCCTGTCATCGAATTCCGTCGATTTTGATGCGGAAATGAGCTCGAAGGATTATGGAAACGACGACTCGATCAATCACGACGACGACAAGGACTCCATGCTCGACGAGGAAATCGTCGAGAAGGGAACTATTCGTCTCGGAGTTTACGGATCTTACCTAAACGCAGTCGGAAGATCTCTAGCTGTTTGTATCTTTATCTCAATGATCCTGATGCAGAGCTCGAAGAACGTTACGGATCTGTGGCTGTCGTTCTGGGTTACTCACGTCAACACAACCGTCAATCGCTCCATCAGCCTTACGTCACTAAGTTCAGAAAATTCACCGGAATATTATCTGACGATCTACGCGATTCTTGCTGTGCTGAATTCGTTGTTTACGTTGATTCGCGCGTTTATGTTCGCGTACGGCGGAATCCACGCGGCTGTAACCATGCACAAGCAGCTGCTGAGAATCGTGATGAAAGCGAGACGAGTTTTCTTCGATACTCAACCGTTCGGGAGAATTCTGAACAGATTCTCATCGGACACTTACACCGTCGACGACTCGTTGCCTTTCATCACGAATATTCTTCTCGCTCAGGTCTTCGCGCTGCTCGGCTCTGTGGCTATCACTGCTTATGGACTTCCCTGGATCTTCCTGATACTAGCGCCGCTCGTGCCAGTCTATCACTGGATCCAGCATCACTACAGGTTGACGTCCCGAGAGCTGAAGAGATTGTCGAGCACATCGTTATCGCCGCTCTACACTCACTTCAACGAAACTCTTCAGGGCCTCGGCGTCATCAGATCATTCAGAGTGGTTCCGCGGTTCAAGCACGACAATGAACTCTTCCTCGAGGCCTCGCAGAAAGCAATGTTCGCGTCAATTGCAGCAGGACAGTGGCTAGCGATAAGACTTCAATTCATCGGCATCGCACTTCTAGCTGGGGTCTGCATAATGGGAGTACTTCAGCATCAATTTGACGTAGCTGATCCTGGATTAATTGGCCTTGCTATCACTTATGCATTGTCAGTAACTGGATTGCTGTCCGGTGTCGTTAATGTCTTTACGGAGACTGAGAGAGAAATGATATCAGTTGAAAGGATTAAACAGTATTTTGAGAATGTACCGAGTGAAGATGGTGGAGGTGATAATCCACCGTATGCTTGGCCAAGTCAGGGAGTTGTTGAGTTCAGAAATGTTGTTTTGAAGTACAGAGATTATTTGGTGCCTTCGTTGAAGAGAGTTTCATTTGCTACGCGACCTGCTGAGAAAATTGGGGTTGTTGGAAGAACTGGAGCTGGAAAGAGTTCTTTATTTAGTTCATTGTTTAGGCTGGTTGAAATTGATTCTGGTGAAATACTCATTGACAATGTCAATGTCAAGAGTCTCCGATTGAGCGCACTGAGATCGAGGCTCTGCATTATTCCGCAGAATCCTTTCCTGTTCTCGGGAACAGTCAGGGAGAATGTTGACCCGCTCAATGAATACACGGATATGCAGATTTTTAAGGCGCTGGAGAAGTGCAAGCTCGGTGTACTGGTGCAGAGACTCGGGGGACTCGGCGCGAGTATTGAGGAGGGCGGGAATAATTTGAGCGCGGGGCAGAGACAGTTGTTCTGCTTGGTGAGGGCGATTCTTCATAATGCAAGGATACTTTGTATTGATGAGGCTACCGCTAATGTTGATCAGGAGACTGACAAAGCTATACAGAGTACTATTAAGTCTTCCTTCAGGAGTGCTACGGTTATTACTATTGCTCATAGGATCAGGACAATTATGCACTGTGATAGGTAATTTTTGAGTTTTTTTATAATAATTTTCTGTGAGTAAATTTAGGGGTGATGGGGGAATTTGTGGGGGTTTTTTTGTCTTGTTCTGGGCTTCGGAGAAGGTCATTATTCCAAATTTTTCCATCTGATGATTGCGAGATAATTTATTCTGAATGATTATGGGGGAAGGTGGGGTGAAATGGACACACCTTAGCTTCGATGTTTCATGTTATGAAAATCGCGAGAAATCGAGAGAAATATTGGAGATAGGTTGATTTTGATGATTCCATTGGAAAGCTGAGGAAATTTTAGGTGAAAAATGTGTT
>JABSMS010026411.1:0-10367 GCA_018902275.1 Aleiodes sp. PSUC_FEM 10030003
TGGGATATTTAAAAAAATTTAATTTTAAGAGACAAAATTTTGAGAAAAAAAATGTACAGAATGGGGAACATTAAAATTTCGAGAAAATTTTTGAAAAGATGTGGAAATTTGTTGTTTCTTGGAAAATTACGAAATTGTATTTTTTTCCATTCAATTCCATCATCAGTTTTTCCCGAATATCTCGCTAATTAATGGAGATACGCCCTTCTTGTCCTCTACCTTTTTTGTAGAGAATTTCAAGAGCTACAATAAAGCATTAGGGCTAAAAGGGCGTATCTCCATTAGTTCTCGAGATATTCGCGAAAAATCTGATGATGAAATAAAACCGATTTGTCCAAAAATTGCTATCATCGAAAATTCTCCCACCTCAATTATTTCCAAGGTTATGCAATAAAAATAAATAAAAATACAGAATTCATCTTGTTTTACCTCTTCACCAAATTCGCTATCCGATAAATTTATATTCCTCAATTCTCCAACTATCCTGGCGCTTTAATTCCCAGAATTTGTCAAAATTCATGAATATACCTCGTTCCTAACTATTTATTTATAAAATTTGATCAAAATGAATATATATTTCACGTGAAGTATAGAAAAAATTCTCACAATTTTAATAAATAAAGTTCGCACATAAATAATGATTAAAAAAATTTGTACTTAGTTTCGAGGTTAGATAAACAACATTGAAAACGAAAATTATCCTCAATGATTATAAAATTTAATCGAAAATTTGTGCGTTTTATCATTAAAAATTTAATGATAATCAATACATTTTCATTATCAGTATCAAACTACTGATAAAACACGTGAACTTGAGGTCAGTTGACATTTTTTACGTGATACTGCTATATATACTACGTCACTGTATATATATATATACATATATATACGTGTGTTGTTTTTTTACTGTTATGAAGAGTGGGAGACGAGTGTTTTTAGCTCCAAATATAGACGAGTCTCCAAGTGAAATTCATTTTTGAATAATTTCCTTTGAATTTTTTTTTGCGGGGGGATTATTTAATAATTACTAAAGAAATTCTTGCCCTTAGAATAGACATTTATTGTTCATCTATTAAATCAGTTACATACAAATCAATCAATTCAATAAAAGTAAGAGGATTTGAGTTGTTGAACAGGATAAATCTATTCTCATTAAAGTAGAGTGGGGCAAAATGGAGAAATATGGAAAAATTGAGTTGAGAAATTAAAAAAAAATTGTTCAATATTTTTTTTTAATTGAATGATCAATTTTTGGTAATATTCAAATGAAAAACTTTATAGAAAAAAATGTATCGAAATTTGGACTCTCTCAAAAAATTCCACTCTTCAAAAATCGATTTTGGGGAGGGGGGTATTATTCAATAATTGTTTAACAAATAGTTTTTCGCCCTTAAAATAGACATTTATTGTTCATTCATTAAATCAGTTACATACAAATTAATTAATTCAATAAGAGTAAGAGGATTTAAGTTGTTAAACGAGATAAATCTATTCTCATTGAAAGAGAGTGGGGCAACATGGATCAGAGTTAAAAATTCGGAAAAAAATAGTGAAAAAATTGATTTTGAAAATGTTTTTTTCTGAAAAAATTAAATGATCAATTTCGTAAAAATCAACATTTTTATTTATCCAAAATTTGAAAATTTCGAGTCTTCAAAAATTGAAATCTTATTTCAAGAATTTTTTTTGAGAATCCATTGTGCCCCATCACCTATTTCCATTCTTCATTATTATCGTAAATCTCTGCTAAATAATTAAGACAGCGCACAAAAAGGTCCCTCGACAATTTCCCCTGGAGCCGATAATTTCGGAGATATTTCCATAATAAATAAAGAGTAATGGAACTTGCATTTTTGACCTTCAACCGTTATTATTCCCCAAATATCTCCGAAACTATGAGTTTTCTGAAAAAAAAAATCCACCTCCCTTGAAGCCCGAGATGTTCCAGAAAAACCGATGACAGTTTGCTCGACTAATTAATTTTAATGAAAAGAAAATTAAAACAATTACCCAAGTATTCAAATTACGAATTTATTCTTATCTAATCTTCGAAGATAATTTCCTGTATCAACAAAATTCTGTAAAAAAGCATAAAAAACGGAAAATCCTTTGAATTCAAATAACAGTGAATGATTCAACGAAGGAAACTCCTAATTGCGAATTTTTCTAATCTCAAGATTAAAATATAATTTAATTTCCACAATTTTCTGAACGTGAAACCCTGTAATGATAATTGATTGATTAATGCAAAAATATTGCATTTCAGTTTAATATTTAGTTACAATAATTTGATATACTTTTCGTTTTTATTGTTGTTATTCTTTCAATTCTCAATTATCTTCTCAATTATCAAATTCAATTCTATGATTATAATTTATTTACAGTGAAGTGAAAGGAAGAAGAATGGATTTATTTTGGTGATTAATTTAATTAATTAAGCACCGCGTCTCCATTTTTCTCCATTACTGAATTTTGTCATTTCACGGCCACTAACACCACATGTACCGATACCTACTCTGCCATTAACATTCTCCGGTGTTGCAAATATACTTTTTTTTATTACACCTTTCTTTGCAGACTGAAAAACAAAAATTATTTTTATTTAATTTCACTAAGAATTTATCAGAAAATTAATTCGAGAGGTTTGCGGATTGTTGATTCATCAAATTGAATTCATATAGGAGAGGGTGGGGTCAAATGGACCTCCATTGAAAATTCGAGAAAAATATGAAGAAAATAATGAATTTTTGGGATATTTTTGAAAATTTATTTTTTGTGAATGGAAGAACGAAAAAAAAAATTAATTCTGATTTTTTTTTAATTTTCAAAGAAATGAAATTTCGAGAAATCGTGCGGAATACAAAAAATTGAAATTTTGGAAAATAATTGGAAAATTAAAAAATTTTATTCTTTCAATACTTTGATTTTTCTTAAAATTCTAAGATTTCGATTTCTCCAAACAATTTCAAAATCCTTATTCATTCCAAAATTTCAAAAATTTTAGGTTTTCATTAAAAAATTTCAAAAATTTTGACATTTTCAAAATTCTCGATTTTCTTTTCATTTTTTTCAAAAATTAGAATTTTTTTTTTTTTAAAATTCAGGAATTTTGATTTTTTTGTTTAATTTTCCAAACTTTTTTTTTATTACAAATCATGTGAAAATTCAATTTTACATTGATAAGAACTGAATGAGTTAAATCTGAAAGAAGATTCAAAATTGTTTGGATAAATTTAATTTAATTCAATTCATAGTGAATTATTCAAAGTTTTGAATATTGGCACGCCTCTGATTAATTCGCAATGATTTACCTTCGTCGAGAATGCAAGCCATTTATTTTTCTCCTGCTCACGCTCCTCCTCGAGCTCCTTGAAACGTTGTAATTTTTTTTGTTTTTTTTTTTTAAGGTATTCTCTCTGTTTTGTTGGGTCACCACCCACCGCTGCTACTGCTTGCATTTTTCTGGTAAAATTAATGATTAATTTTTTCTCTTAATACGAGGAAGAGTAATTAAAGATGAAATTGCACACGTGATTACAATGATTTTTTTATTATTCACATTATTTCAGTTTGAGTTGCTTTTGATGACTGTAATAATTTTTTTCCATTGTTTTTAGGGGAGGGTGGGGTAAAATGGGCCTTTGGGAAAGATGGATCTTCGTTAATTAATTTGAAAAATGAAAAAAATAGAGTTTTTGTAGTATTTGAAAAATGTGTTTGTGCATCAGTGAAAATTAGTGTTTTTTTATTTTTTTGAAAATTTCAAAATTTTCATTTTTTCGAAATTTTCAAAATTTTGATATGTTTTTATTTGCATAATTATGTCTCTCCACATTAATATTTTCCAAAAAATTCAATCTTATTGTTTTCCTTGAAGGATCCATTTTGCCCCATCTTCCCCTATAGGTTTTTCCTAATTTTTATTAAAAAAAAATTTTTTTGTTCAATTGTGAAAATCAATTGTGAAAAAAAAAGATTCCTTCAAAAATTTACAAATTTCGATTTTTGTCATAATTTTGGTAATTCTGATTTTCCCAAAATCTTGATTTTTTATAAATATTCACGTATTTTTACAGCCAGAAGAGAAAAATGGAAAAAAATTATTTTCGTTTCTTCTGCGAATATCTCCGAAACGAATAGGTTTAAAGGAAAATTGTCTAAAAACATTCTTTATGGTTTAACTACAAAAAAATTCTCCAAATAAATTCTCCATTACCTCACAATTTCCGAGATATTTACAAAATGAAAATATGATTTTTTTGATTCATCCTTTTTTCATGAATTCAGGTGAATGTGCTAACACTTATAATTATTGGAACTAAAATATTATTACCTTCTCCTGGAGTTTAAACATTTTTGATCATCATGGGACATGTTTTGGATTTTTTAATTTTTTTTAAGGACAATTGGTTCATGGTGGTCAACAAGCATTCGCCGTAATTTTCAGGAGTCGATTATTTCATAATTTTTCAATGGATAAAAAAGGCAAAAGAAAAAAATCTTAGGATTAATAAAAATTGTTTTTGGAGGCTTTGGAATAATCATGAATAAATTAAAACTAAATAAAGTTTACTATTAAATCCAATGATAATTCAAATAATTTTTTGATAAAATAACAAATAAATACTCACTTAGATTTTTGATCAGCCCAATCAGATGCAGGCCTCTTTGCAACTGATTTCAATTGATTTAGCATCGTAACATCCGTATTTTTGAACTCATGAAACGTTACATTAACGAGGCCATCGTCGTTAATTGCATCGATTGTTGCCTCGTAGTATCTTTGAACAAAGAAATGTTAAAATTAAATTATAAAATTTACGATATTCCCAAAAAACTGACGAAATAAAATCGACTGATCTGCAAACTTTCATAGTCGTTAATTTTTTATTCACATCTTCATTCTTTCTATCTTCATGAAAAATCAATCACTTCATCTTACTTTCCATCTTCACTCCACGGTGCCATACACTGATCTCCAACTTTCCATTTATTGGCCAAAACAGCTAATAGTATTGGATCCTTAGCATCCATGCCATTTGCCTGTCTTTTCTCCTGTTGCTGTGATTTTATCAGGTCATGTGTCAATTCAATAACTTCTTCCAAATCAATTTTTAATTTCAACAATTCTTCGTTTGTTGGATCTGTTGTTAATGCAGCTTCAACCTGAAATCAAATAATTTTGTTAGAAAATTTTTTTTTTCTTTCAATTGAACAATTGTAATATTTTGAATGATTGTTTTGGAAAATTTTCTATGACAATGACAAACAGTCAAGGTTATGGAAGGGAAGAGAGGAAAATTACGTACTTGTTGAAGCTGCAATTTGTAATTTTGGAGATCATCCATGGTGGTCTGTAACGAGATTATGAAATTGTAATTTTTGCGATGGATTTGAAAATAAAAGAAACAAAAATAATTTAATTTATTGTTATTCTTTCTTACTGGAGATTGTAGCACGCACACACACACACACGCGACACAAACGCAACACACGAGTCAAAATATATTGTTCCGTGTATGTAGCGCCACTCAACGACCACTGATGCCGGAGTTCGGCTGATAAAACAGAAAAAAATTGTTAATTCAGCGGCCATGGCATTTACCGTGAGAGTAAAATTTTCAAATTGATTTTTCCAGTAAAGAACACTTTCCTTGCGGATTTAGAACTGAAATTTTTTTAAATTCTTATTATGTATATTATGTGGTATGGGGAGAGGGGGCAAAATGGACCCCTTAAGGAAAACTTCTGAATAAAATTCCGAAAATGATACTACTGGAAAGGCAGGAAAAAATATAAATTTTCAAAATAACAGACAAATTAAAAGTTTTAAAATTTTTTTGAAAAAAAACTGAAATTTCGGAAATTTTGGAAGAATTGAAGATTTTAGAAAAGTTTGGAGAAATCAAAATCTTTGAATTTTCAAACAAATTAAAGTATTGAAAGAATACATTTTTTTAAGTTTCCAAGAAATGATAAATTTCCAATTCTTTTTCAAAATTTTCTCGAAATTTTAATTTTTTGCAGTCCGCACAATTTCTCCATAAAAAGAATTCGAAAATATCCAAAAAACTCAATTTCTGTCATTCTGTAATTTTCTAGAATTTTGTAAATTGATCAATGAACTCGTTTTCATATTTTCTCCTTCAAAAATGTTCAAATTATCTTAAAGTAATTCAATTTTATTGCATTTACAAGTTACAGAATTTGATTTTTATGAAAAATGACGCAATTTATGAGAATTACAGTAAATTTATGAATTACCTTTTTTTGTAGCAAAAAAAAATTATTGAAAAATTTATTAGATTTCGACGTCCAAAAATTTATTCTGACGCTTTTTCACATTCCTAAATTTTCTCTGAAAAAAGATAATCACAACAGAATTCGTACATCCCTCAATTCCAAAATATCCCGAAAATAATGTAAAACAAAAATTAACTATTTTCCCATTTCCTCCTTCAGCCGATTCACCCCAAAAAATTATAATATTCTACGCAACTAATATTTCTAAAACTTTTTCAAAAGAATATACATCAATAAAAACATTTTCAAAATTATAATAAACTTCTATTTTTCCGAATTTTCTTGAAGCAAAACAATGAGTTTCCTACCACAAACTTCCAAATCATTATAAACTCTCTCCGCAGCTCTTGCATACAGTTCATTCTCAAAATAAACCCAGCAATACCTCATTAAATTATTCGGTATAGTTTGAACATAACTAATATAAATTGGTTGACACTTTTCAAAAATATTTTTGAGAACTTCAGTACCACACGATTCATGGATATTGCCAACGACAATTCCTTCAACTTTCACGTCATCAACACTAACCGATCGCAATTGTTTCCATGATACTCGTGAATTCATTGGCGCATAGAAGAATTTATTTGTTTTCTTATTGTTCCGCATAACCGTTATTTTCTGAAGACAATGTCCCGCGCATTTGCTCGCGAATTTGCGCAATAATTCAACGGCTTCATTCTGATTTTCATGAGACAAAGAATTCAATGTCGAATACGATCCACGGGAGCTCGATCTTGTTGAGCTAGTATCGAGATCGTGACAAGAGACAATTGAATCATCATCACTTGATCGTTTTTCTTCCTTCTGTTTTTTCTTCAAACGTAAAACCGAAGCCGATTCAAATTCTTCTAAACTTATAAATTCGTGATTGATAAGTGCTTTGGCGGATTTTTCAGCGCTCGCCTCAGACATGAATCTGACGAAACACCAGCCAGTTAATGGACCAGTTTGTTGAACAGTATCAACTTCACCGAATTGAGAAAAAAATCTTTTAATTTCTTTTTTTGTTAATTTTTTAAGGTTTGCAAAAAATACTGATTTAGCCTGATAATATTTTTTGTAATCCTTCGGAATTTTTGGTAAATCTTCAGCATTATTTCTCTTCCTACTGGTCTTCGGTTTTTTCGTTGGTACTGAACCAGATGAATTTAATTGCTTGTCTTTGATATTACGAATACGCGGATTGAATGGCCTCAATTTAATTTTAGTGTCTTGATAAACTTGCAACACAGCATTTTTAGCGTGCTCCTTGTCCCTGTAGCTTATGAATACGTAGCCCTTGGATGAGCCAGTTTGGCTTACATTCTGTACTCTGCCGTATTTTGAAAACAATTTTAATATTCTTCCAACGGATAATTCATGGAGATTCTCAAAGTGTACGGACCAAACGTGAAAATCAGGCTGATATTCGTAATAATATTCTGGATTTTTTGAAGTATCTACCGACATCTTTATTATTATTTATTGTTTAAGAGATCTGAAAATGTAAACAGATAATTCGCTGAAAATTTTGCACAATTTAATTCTATGAAAAGAAAAAAAACACTTTTTTTCTGAATTTATTACTCACGGTTTCAATATTTTTTAATGCTCTCCATTTGAATTTACTTCGTTTGTTTAGTAACGGTTTTTTATTATTGAAAAAGCGGTTGAATTCGCAGGATTTCATTGGACAATTGAGACTATTGCCTTTGATGGCGAAATGGAGCTGCAAGGATGAATCACGTGGTCTTGAAGGAAAGGAGAGAGGATTGTTGTTTACTTCGATTGAGTTCCAAACACCGAAGCGTTGGTACGGGTTTTTGTTTGAGTGAGGGCCTTATTAGGACAGTACGTGGAAACAAAATCCATTCAAAATTATTGTGCATTTCTAGTAGTCGTATGATAAAGGAGGGAACTGTGGAAAATTAGTATACCTATAGAGTAAAATTACTGTACTTAGGAACAATTAACAAGATTTTGTTACATTTTAAACTGAATCCTATCAATTTAACTGATTGTAATTCAAATAATGAGTCGTTTTCGTGACGCGACAATCGCGAGCACTCATTGGTTGAAATTCGGGTGAAAGAAATAATCATACACTGAAAAAAAAAATCATGAAAAATTACCGAACCGTTTCAGTAACCGGACATTTTGATGGTGAACAAAAAATTACTGAACCGCGCACTAAAATTTTTGAAGAAATTCAGGAATTCTTTAAGTAATCTCTTCGAAAATTCCTGAATTCCTCCAAAATTGTTAGTGCGTGGTTCAGTAATTTTTTGTTCATGAAAATGTCCCGTGGTTACTAAAAAGGTTCGGTAATTTTTGATGATTTTTCTTTCAGTGTAGAATCACATCAAGAATTTCCTACTTATCTTCTGAGACTCGAAGGAATCTGAGAGTATAGAAGATCCCTACCTTATTCTCTGTGCTCATCCCCCAAATATTTAGTTACCGAATGTAACGGCGGTGTAGAGAGCGCCGTTTTTGCAAAGCGCGGGACTAATTCGTTCACGAGTGTGTAAACATGCTCTGTTTTGCATTCCCGACGTAAACAAAAGGCTTGAAGACGCTTTTGTTACCAATCAATTTGAGACTATTCGTGTTATTAAATCTCGCGACAAATTCGTTCCCTTGCCTTCGTAACTAATAAATAAAGTATGTGAAGTGTGTGTGAATTAATTTTACGAGGTTATACGTTTTGTGGAGAGACAGAATGACAGCCGGTCTCAGCTGTTGTACACTGACGTTTTTTTATTGAAGATAAAGAATAAAGAAATTAAATTATTAATTAGGAATAAGTAAATTTAAAAAATGTCAAATCATAGTTTTCGCAGTTTGGAGTCAAATATTCTCGATGAATCTGTGTTTGAAACATCCAATGATTCGATTAATTACGACAATGACGATAATGCGTTTATACAATCATCTGGTATTTCACAAACGATTGAAAGAACATTGGAAAACTCGTTGAATGCGACGTATCACAATAAAACTACGAATGAATACGTTGATGATATTTTTGAAGAGTCTGAACAATGGCGTAATGCCTCAGTTTTTAAGAATCCATCAAATGCCATTGAATTACAATCAAATGATAATGAAAATTCACATAATAATGAAATTAAAAAAACCAATTGTTCATTTGAAAATGAAGTATCTAACGAAGTTCGATCATCGTCTTTTATGGATGATATTAAATTTGATGATTTGTGCCTTGAATTTGAATGCGATGATTTTAATTCATCGAAAATTGATAAAGTTGAAAATTTTGAGGTGAAAGGAGCAGTTAAAAATAATAGAATTAACGGTAGATATGAAGTGAATTCATTTTATGGGCTCTCTGATAAAATTAAGTCACTGATATACAGTATTAAGAAAATAACTGCGTTGTATGGTAAGTTTACTCTGAAAATTTTCCAAAGTGATAGTTGAATGATAAAATTAAAATGATAAGAAAAAAAACGCACGAAATCTAACATTTTTTACACAAAACTTTGTATAAATTTTCATTTCTTCAATATAGTAAAATTTTTTACGCCGTTTCACTCTTGAAATAGCAGATTTTTGAGCAAGAAAATATATCTCTCATGACCTTGAAAAAATATTTCGCATTTCAGATTGGCAGGATGAATGTTTGAAACTAGAATCTGTGATAAATCGTAAGAATTTAATTTACGCACTTCCAACCAGCGGTGGAAAAACATTGGTAGCTGAAATATTGATGCTAAGGGAAATAACGTGTAATAAAAAGAATACAATTTTTATTTTGCCATTTGTTGCTATTGTGCAGGAAAAGGTAAATAATTGAATTCATCCAATAGGGCTGTTGCATGAATTTTCAAATTACGGAATAATGGTTACAATATATTCTTAAGTTCCAGAGGAGTCAAAAGTTAAACGAATTTCACAAGTTTCTGCATTTTTTTCTTTCTCAAATAATCATTAAAAATTGAAGGAAGTGGAGGAGATAGTGACGTCATTTAAGGTCATCCAAGCGCTACAAAAATCAATTTTTGTAACGAATAAAAATGCGATTTTGCAATTTTTTTCTTTTAAATATGTTTAATTTTATC
>JABSMS010026422.1:0-10366 GCA_018902275.1 Aleiodes sp. PSUC_FEM 10030003
ATTCAAGCTCGATCGAAAATTCGAAAGATGGTCAAAAGATCTGACAATATTCCTTAGACACGAGAGAAGAGGAGCACTCGTACTGTAAGGCCATCATGAAACCGATTTAGTCTCTCGTTTCAAAGGACCTCGAATGAAAGGAACTATCAGTATCGATTACTCGCTCAGAATCCGTAAAGCTTTCTTTCCACGGGAGTGCGAAGATTGGCAAGCGCGGTTGAATAGGAAAAAGAATGAAAAAAACAAATGAAAAGAGGTTTGAAAAAAGGAGAAATGAGACAAATAAGAAAAATGTGATAAGAGTGTACAGGCATGAGCGAACGCACTATCTTCTGGTGAGAGAAACACGGTGTACTGATGGATGACAAATGGCTTCTTCACGACGCGTCACATTCGGTGCTGCTTGGGAACACCTCCTATACGTGATCGAGGATAGAGTGGATGGAGGGGACGAGAGATGAGACGAGAAAAGCAACCAAGGTAAAAGGGGGTGGGCTCCATTGGGGGTGGTGAGCAGAACGCCAGAGATAAAGTGGTACGTCTGATCCCTCGAAAGAGCGAGCAAAAAGATGTTCTCGTGCTGCTTTCCCGCGTCCCGGGAGACGGAAGCTGGAGAACGTGGAAAAACTCCCTCTGACGTACAGTGTACTATACTTTGCCCCTCTGACCCGCACTCTCATCCACCGTATTCCACGGGAAGACATCCCCCACTGTGAAGAAGAAAGAAACTTTGAGAGGAATGAGAGTCTCCTTGTTCTTAGTGTTCTTCTTCGTCATAGTTTCTCTTTTTGCGCTTGCCTTTCACTCCTGGACAGGTTACTAGCTCATTCCTCTTGGCCTGTACTACTCTCTTGTAAGATGTGCCAATGAAGAAACAATGACCAGTAATCCGTCCAAAATTCGCCCATCAATATTGGTCCCAAATCTCTGGCCAATATTAACGCCCGGTATAATACCAACATTGGTCCAATATCGCATTCCAATATAGCCCAAAATGACTTGGCAATGTTGGCACTCGTTACAGCCCGATATTGGGTTCTCGTTGTTTCAATGTCGCAGCCATTATCACGAATGTTGGCACCAATAACGGGCCAATAATGATCGTTCCTCATTTTCCTCCTAAGGATGAAGGGAAAACGGCCAATAATCCGCACAATATTTGACCACTGATTTTGGCCCAATACTCTCCCAACGTTGGGATAATTATCGAGCCGATATGGCTCAAAAATCATACCAATACTCGGCCCAATAGTAGATGGCAATATCGAGCCAACATATGTACTGATATTGGCCCAATATTCCCTGGGTCTATTGGGCCAATGTCACATGCTAGTATTAGCTCCCTGCTGTAGCACCAACATTGGCTCAATATTAGATGCCAACATTGATTAGTTGTCGCATAAAAGTATTCGCTCGCGGAATCGGTCCAAATTTGGTCCTCATGGTCCAAAATCGTTGCCGGTATCCGGAATCTTAGTGCCAGTGCTTGCCCAATACTGGCGGTCTTTCCGTTTCCTTCTAGAGATATGAAATTAAACAATGAAGAAGAAGCCACCAACGATCGACCCAATTTCGCTTATCTATGTTGGCAGCTCATGGTCTTCAATATTGGCACATTATTATGTGCCGACATTGGCCCGTGGTTACGCCAGTGCAAATGATCTTCATTTATTTTCTCTAATCTCATGAATAAATTTCAAGCGTAAATGTTTTCTAGTATCATCATTACCAAATAAGCACAAATTGGTGCTCTCATCATCTCTTCAGACTGCAATCCCAAATAAATTCAGCTATCCATCTATTTCTTCGACACCGATGAATGACCTCTCCCTCTTTAACGAAGTGCGTCATTAATGAGTTAATGCCAATCTAAAAATATATCTGGCCTCCATGTCAGAGGAGACTGACGGTGGATCGTGCAGTGATATGCAGGCACTCGCCGAAACCCACATCCGTCTCTCGTCTAATATCGAGAGACCTGTCAAGAGCAGTTTAATGGCGAACGCTTGAGGGCCTACTTGATGATGGTCACTATATGTGGAATGCTTCATAGTGATGAGCAGAAAGTCTTCAACAATTGTTGATATGATGTTCATTGAATTGATCATTCGTCATACTTAGATTACGGTAGGATCATCAAAAAGCTTCTACCGTCACGAAAAACGTTGAGGTGGACGCGAAGAATTGAAGGGGATTGTGGACGAGTGCGGTTATTCTTCGTTGATGGGATTTTCATCGACGTGTACAATAAACCTGCTGGGAGGAAGTTGGATGATTAGTACGCTGAGAATGACCAAGATCGTTGGGATGTATCTGATAAGTAGGCGGTGCACGGGAGCCGCACGTCGCTGGCAAATCCCGTCGATAAGCTCCTAGAAGTGACGCGAAGATCGTAGCCGGACGGAATCCTTTATCGGTCTGAGAACCTAAAAAAAGGATTCTCCCGAAAGTATTGATCATCGCAGAAAACCGATGATTATCCTTCATTACACGTGACGTAAAGGTGATTTCACAACAGATGCACATCGTTTGAAGTCGTATTAATAATTGGAGTTTTTTTTTTTTTTTTTTTAATTGAAGGGAAGTATATAGTATCTATAGGAACTATAGATACTATAGAAAAATCCTATAGAAGCTATAGAAAGTTCCTATAAGAACTATAGAAACTTCTTATAGAAAATATAGAGATCTCCCATAACAAATGACAAAACTTTCGAAAGTATTGATAATCACCAAAACCCCAATGATTATCCTCCATCACTCCCTTCTCCAAACACACCTCCCCGAATATCGAACCACAGGTCTCTGTCTACTTTAATGAGGTGGAAACCTCAAGCTCCCAAGCATTGATTGATGTACGGTTCTCAGAGTACTCAATCAATCGTTATTGTTTCTTTCACATGACTCTATCAGTGACCAAGACTCTGAAAGAGTGCCGCCATGCGAAAATATCCCAAGACTAATTTTGGGTAGAAAGCAACTTTTGTCATTCACGTATTTACAAACGATGTGAAATATTACGGATCTGACAGAGCGTTGTCTGAAACTATCCATGATGCTCACCAGAGAGAAGGTATCAATAACACTGCTAGGGTGACAGGGAGCAATTGGGTCGCTCCTAACTGGCACCATCTTGGCACAGCCCTCGAAACATCACGAGTCAGCTGACCAAGAGCTAATTACTCTTGGCTGACATTCAACAATTCCATCGATGATTCATCAAGAAATTTCGGATCTCGTGTTTCGCCGCATTAATCAAAACTCTTTTCGAATCGTAGCGAGAAGAAAAAATTCGAGAATCATAGATCTCCCGAGATAATAGTTTCCACGATCGAAAAGAAAGAGGAAGGTGGAAAGCAACGAAAAAGTAGATAGCGCACCTATGGCGCGATGGGAAATCTGTAAGTGTATAGTGCCAGGGAAAAAGAGGGTCTCGGAGCGACGGCATCATTAATAAAAGTGTCAATGGTGTCAGTGGACTAATGTCGGTAGTCACTCGACTGGGCTGAGCCCGGCATTGGCCCTCATCCTATCGCAGTATTCCGACCCTCGTGGGCCCCTCTAGCTATCTTCCAGGCGTTCTCCCTCAGCTCTCTCGCACCATCCTTTGTAATGCCTAACCCTAACATTCATCCGTACACGTGAGTTTCCCTACTCAGATATTTTTTGTTCATCTTCTTTGTGTTTCCATATTTCTTTCTTTTTTTCTATCGTCGGCAGAATGTTACTTCGGTCCAACGATCTTCAACTAGCGACGGTTGCTTTTGGTAACTCAGCGTTTCATTTGTCTTTCATTAATCGTCGCAATTAGTTATTCGAGCGTTGGAAATGAATGAAGTGATTTTCTAACGTTTTCAATTTTTTTGGAGGAATTTGGTGGTTTCACTTTTGCTTTTTGGATGAAACGTGTCATCAGATATTTTTGTCTATCAACTGAAATATGATCACAAATCTCATGCTTCAAAGTTTTCGTAGTGTTTTCAATGATCTTCAGTCGTCATAAACTGTTGAGAATTTAGGTTTTTCTATAGATGAATTAGATTATGGTCTTTTTTGAAATTCAGAATCATCATTTCTCAAAATGAATTCCGAGATATTATTTCGGTGACGGTTAGTTTCGATGACTAAGCATTTCATTTATGTCATTAGTCGTTACAATTAGTTATTCGAGACTGCTTTAGAAATGAATGAAGTGATTTTTCTGTTTTTTAAAATCGTTTCCAGGATTTTCTAACGTTTTCAACATTTTTTAGGGAATTTGGTGATTTCGTTTCTGCTTTTTAGATGAAACATGTCATCAAATATTTTCTTCTATCAGCTGAAAATGATCGAAACGTCGGCTTTTACCCAAAAATCTCATGCTTCAAAGTTTCTATTGTATTTTCAATAATTTTCAGCCACCGTGTCGAGAATTCAGGTTTTTCCGTAGATAAATGAGACTCTATAGAAATATTCGAAATCCAGAACAATCGTTTCTCAACGTCAATTCCAAGATATTATTTTCCATTCGAAATCTTATTTCAACCGCGACATGGCTTCTTCGGTATTTAATTTGATTACTTTGAAAAGGAACATATGAATCCTTTACTAAGTTGGGGCAACAACTGGACGTGAGTCTTTGAGAAATTACCCTGCGTTTGCTTCTGAGAGAACGCAAATAGCCAGAGCCGTCACCGTGTGCTTACAATCTACCTATATCTCCATACTGTTATCTCACTCCCGCCCTCTCTCTCTCATACCCACAGACTGCGCTACATAGATCGATACTGCACTCGAAGCGGAAAATAATCTCGGACTAGGACAGAAGGTGCAGGCCTCTCTAGAGATGCTTGGCAAATTTATCAGAGTCAAGGGCGTTCTCTATCATAGTCTAACAGAAGATCGCCTAACTCTGGCATTGAGGACGTGGGGAGTGAGAGAACACGAATTAATATTACGGAGTTCTCAAAAAACGTTTCGTGTTCAATTAAATTGCCGTCGACACTGGCGAATTCTTCGGGTAAACCACTGGCGTCATCCGGAATTTTTAATTACCGCAGGTGAATGACCTCGACTACTGAGGCTCATTGAACTAAAATGGAATTCCTTGTGCTCGGGGCGAGAGGAGAAAAAGGTAATGGAAGTGTAACGAAGGCATCGATATACCGAGTCAACGCAATTCCATGTTCAATTACAAGAAGCCCGCCGGTGACTAAACAAAAAATAAGTCCGAAAATGAAGAGGAGATAAGGGGTGTTGGGTAGACTGACGTAAAGGTGATTTCACAATGGAGGCGCGTCGGTTGAGTTCGTGATTGGAGCTGTAGTAAAGCGAAGTACGCTGAATTAATCGTCAATGGATTCTATAGCCTGATTTATGACCTTGAATATTGAGTTGACGAATTATTTAGCTTGAAAAATGAAAATTGGAAGGATTCCCGCTAAATATTTTAGATACTCTAGTGATTCCATTTGCAAAATAAATGTCTATAGAAATGGTAAATTGACTTAAGAAAGATTCTATAGGAATTTTATGAGAATATTCCCATGACAAAATTTAGATATAGAAAATCTATATAGGGATTGTAGAAATTTTCTATAGAAATTTCTCTAAAAAATAATGTATTCTCCGTACAGAAACAAAACAAATTTTTTATAGATTGTAGAAAATTATGATAAAGTTCCCGAGAACTATAATAATTTCCCACACAGATAGTTCTTATAGAAGATATTGAAGCTATAGGAATTTTCCGTAGGAGCTATAGGGATTTTCTATAAGATCTATCGAAACTTTCTATATGTGCTATAGAAATTATTCTATAGGATTTATAGGAATCTTTTATATGATCTACAGAAATTGTTCATGTATGCTATAGAAATTTTGTATAGAATCTATAGAAATTTTCTGTACGAAGAACAAAAAGTTTCTACAAAAACTATAGAAACTTCCTATAGCAAAACAAATTCACCAGCGTCAAAAAGCAACTTTCAAGTAATCTATCGTTGTATTAGAATCAAAATGACCTAAGTGCTGTGTATTAGAATAGCTTGTGTGCCAGTTCATCTCTAAGCCAACGATATTCAAATTAAATAGACGAAAACAATTATTGGTTAATTGTGCTATTGACAATGGAGACTTCGCTTCGGCGTTTTGCATTTCTTTGCCACGTTTTCAAGGGTAAGCGTAACGCACTCCTACTGTGGAATCACCTTAAGCGTATAGTACCAAAGATGGAGAATGAGAGGAATGAGAGTAGAGGAATATCTAATAAGAGCCGAGGCCTCATCAATCCTACCAGAGGGCACCCGGGGGCTGTCACTGTGGGCGTCAACGTGCCAGTAGAAGTGCCGAGACTATGGGACGAGGGGTGATTTACATAGTAATAATATCGGGATCGTCCCAGCGGTGAAGGAAGGAGAAAGCAGCGCGGGGTACTTCCACCCAGGTCCAGCTCGTTTCCTCCAATGCGTATCAATATCCTGTTTACATCAACCCATAATTTAAGGACATCTAGAAGCCCCTACCCTTCAATTTGAGTTTTTAAAATGAAAAGCACGAGATGTTACATTTTGCGTTTCTTTATTGCTACTTGACGAAAATATTTTGTGATAATCTGTAGCGACAGGGGAATATTTGAGGAATGCTTACGATTAGTCGAAAATTCAGTGCATCTCAAGGTCAATGGCAGGAGGAAGGATCAAGAATGGGAATCTGCTGGAGAATTCCAGGAATTTCCAGGGATAGGTATTCGGAAGATGCTTGGAATGAGTTTGGAATTTGATTTGGGTCAAAGTCAATTGCCATACCAAGGCGGTGTGCGAATTTGCTGGAGAATTCCAGAAATTTCCAGGAATTCTTAGAATTTTCCAGGAATTCTTAGAAATTTCAGTAGAAAATATTTGGAAATCTTTCGGAATGAATTTGAAATTTAATATGTTTCAATGTTAATTGACGTGGGAAGGCGTTGTGTGAAGATGCTGGAGAATTCCAGGAATTTCCAGTAACTTTCAATAATAGGTGGTTGGGGAATGTCTGAAAGAAGTTGGGAATTCAATTTCTTTCAAAGTGAATTGCCGTAGGAAGGAAGTTGGAGTGTAAATTGGCTGGAGAATTCCAGGGAATTCCAGCAATTCCAGTAATAGGTGTTTGGAAGATGTTCGGACTGAGTTGGAAGACTGAGTTCAAGTCGTTCCAAAGTCAATGATAGTAAGAAGAACGATAGATGGCGAATCTGCTGAAGCATTCCAGCAACTTCCAGGAAATTCCTGGAATTTTGGGTAAAAAATATCGGAAAGATGTTCTGAGTGATTTGGAAATTCCATTTGTTCCAGAATCGAATCGGATGGAGGAGGGCAGAATGTGAATCTGCTGGAGAATTCCAGGAGTTTCCAGTGGAAAATATCTGGAATGAGTTGGAAATTGGCTAGAGAATTCCAGGACATTCCAGGGATTTCAACTAATAGGTGTTTGGAATGAGTTGAAGATAAAATTCATTTCAAAGTCAATTATGGTAAGAAGAACCTGGAAGTATTGATCTACTGGAGAATTCCAGCAACTTCCAGGGAATTCCTAGAATTTTGAATAAAAAATATCGGGAAAATATTTTGAATGATTTAGAAATTCAATTTGTTTCAAAATCAAATCGTATGAAAGATGGCGAAATTTGAATCTGCTGGAAGATTCCAGCAGCTTCCAGAAAATTCCTGGAATTTTGAGTGAAAAGTATCGGAAAAATTGTTCTGAGTGATTCGGAAATTCCATTCGTCTCAAAATCGAATTGAATAGAAGAGGGCGGAGTATGAATCTGCTGGAGAATTCCAGCAGTTCCCAGTGGGAAATATCTGGAACGAAAATTGGCTAAAGAATTCCAGGAAATTCCAATAATTTCAACTAATAGGTATTTGGAATGATTCGGAAATTAAATTCGTTCCCAAATCAATTATGGAAGTATTGATCTACTGGAGAATTCCAGCAGCTTCCAGGAAATTCCTGGAATTTCGAATAAAAAATATCGGAAAAATATTTTGAATGATCTGGAAGTTCAATTTGTTCCAAAATCAATTTACCGTATGGAAGACGGCGACCTGTGAATCTGCTGGAGAATTCCAGGAATTTCCAGTGAAAATTTTTCGAAATTATTCCAAAATTGAATTTATTTCGATGTAAATTGCCCTAGAAAAAACGCCAGATTATGAATCTTCCGAAAGATTCCAGAATTTTCCAGTGAAAAGTCCTTGAAAAATCTTTGGAATGATTTGAAAATTCATTTTATCATTATTAATGCGAGTACTTCACGCTCTTGTCCATTTTAATTGGCTGCCAACAATTATGTTGGAGCGAGGGGCTAGTAAGGGCGCGAGGCACGATTGGAATATCAAATTCAACATTAAAACGTGGACACACAGAGCATAATGAAGACGGGGTAAACACCGACACAAAAGGGTTGCGTCAGGACAAGCAAGAGGGGTTACATCGAGAAAGAAGAGGTCAAGAGCGTTTCTAACGCCGTGGTCTCTGACGTCTCACTTTGGTAGGCGCGGTTATTTTAATTAACGATATTTCCCGGCAGTATACGTAACAAGCGTGGATGAGTTTTCAACAAAACTCACTGCGGACCTCAATCAACGGAGGCATTCATTGGACCTCTGCCTCCTTCTCTCGTTTCGTAAGCGATGCCCCATTTCAAAGCGCTTCCCCTTCTATTCATTATTTTTTTCTTTGTGAGCCACCATTTCTTTCCCATCCTCTATTTCATAATCGTAGAATCAAAGGGGCGTAAGTGCTTTTTTTTTTCTTAATCATCTGTTTTCTTCTCACACACACGAATAATTGTGTCCGCTAATTCATTTACGTATCATATCGTTGCCCTAGAGTCGAAAAGACGTAAGTGCCATTCTTTTTTAATTTACGAAAATTGAACCTGTATTCATTTTTCCAGAAAAATCATAAGTTACGCCCTTTCATTATTCAACGAAAAAAGGGCACTTACGCCCTTTCGATTCTAGGGCAACGATATGATTTCTTAGTTCAAATTTCCTGGAGAATTCATTGAAATTTTCAAAAAACAGGAAAGTTGACTTAAAAAAAAAAAATTGAGGTAATTTTTTGGGGATTTTTGAAAATTGGGAAATTTCATTGGATAGCCAGGAAAATTTGAAGCGGAAAATGATATTTGACGATCATCGCCAGAATAATAGTTTTCGAGTTATTGAAAAAACAATTTTATGTTTTAATTCTAAATTGTCTAGTACCCCGGTAACGACTCGTACTGGATGTGATGATTCATCAACAATTTCAATACCAATGTCACCCTTTCGGGAGGCGACGATACTGACCACTATACTATCAGAGAAATATTATATTTAATTAGTTTACAACAATATGTGTTGGATGGAGTGATTTAAAAATGGCGAGAATTTAATTTAAATTTAATTCTTCATTTTTTTTCATCTCGATTATTATTGCTTCAACATCAATTCTGCTATTGTGTTTTCCGCCTCAAATTTCCCCGACAATCCATCAAAATTTTCGAAATTCCCAAAAATCAAAAAACTCAATTTTCATAAAACGGAGAGATCCATTCCAATGCTCTTCCCCCTCCTCTCAATTCCTTCTCCTTTTTTCCTTTCTCTTCCACCATTTTTTTCCCATCTTCTCTCAGAAATCTTTCATTTCTTTCTACCGCCCTCATGCACGCTACAACAGAGCCGAGACTGTGGCTAAGAGGAAACCAGTGCGCGGCTGTTCACGACGCGCACCCCGACGTCGCCTGACGCGCTCCACTGACGCTACGCGGAGAGACCGAAGATTAATGACTTCGGACTCTGAAATCCTGGAAAATAAATAGCAAGACGCTAGTAGAAAGAAATACTTGGGTATCCTTGGATAGATCCGACAGCCAGAGACACGAGCTGTGTATGCTCGTGGGATTTCAGCCGCCATTGCTTATTTTGTATTGAAAGACTCGGGAGTTTTTGGGGTGCGGATATCCACTCTTGAGTGAGCCCCACTCGCCCGGATACGAGATATCAGAAGACTATTATCACCCTGATATCCGTGAGGGGGACTGACGAAGATAAATTCACTTCGATGCATTTCGAGACATTACGATTCCTCGATTATTGCAGAGTTTCTAATGGTTTCATACGATTTTTGGATGATTAATAAATTTTTGGACGATTTTTTCGATTTTTTGAATAAAAACGCAATTTTGGAAAAATGAAGTTTTTGGATTTTTGAAATTTTGAAAATTTTGTTGGATAGCCAGGGAAATTTGAGGCGGAAAACACAATATGACAATGGATTTTTAACCAATACTAACTGAGATAATAAAAAACATTGAATTTCCAAAAAAAAAAAAAAAAATTAATAACTTCAAAACTATAGC
>JABSMS010026433.1:0-10364 GCA_018902275.1 Aleiodes sp. PSUC_FEM 10030003
ACACCAATTTTCAAATTAATAAATTGAATAGTCTGCGCGAAAAAAATTCTTGAAAATCCGTCTTTTTAAAGCCTTCTAACTGTATGTAAGCCCTTAAGATAAGCGCGGATGGTGGTAGATTTCTACGGTAAAACGTGGTTCTATCACGACAATCCGGAGGAAAAGTATCTTTTTACTTCCGTGGAGGCGGCAAATAACGTACGTGTTTGCAATGGCTTCAGAGTTCCAGAGAATGAAGAAGCGAACAAGCTGGAACGATTTCTCAAGGAAAAATTACCGCCAGTTCCGGAGAAACCTGGGATATCGAAATCGCCACCGATAAAAATCGATGTGCAGAGGCACGCGCCAATCAGGCAAAGGCCACACAGGTAGGCAGAACTCATGCGAAAAGCCATGTGGAAAGAAACTGACCGAATGTTGGCCGATGGCATTATCGAACCTTGCACCAGTGAATGAGCAAGCCCTATCGTCATGATAACGAAACCGAATGGAAAAATTCGTTTCTGTGTCGAGATGAGGAAGGTTAACGAGGTGACAAAGAAAGATACCTACCCGCTTCCGAATGTGGCAGCTACGCTCGACGAATTACGTCAAGCTAGTTTTCTGTCGACGAAGCCTCCAAGGAAGTGACTGCGTTCATTGTCCCCGGTAGAGAGTTATTCCAATTTAAAAGAATACCCTATGGTTTAGCGAGTGCTCCCGCAGTTTTCCAAAGAGCAATGGACAACTTATTTTGTTCAAAGTTCTACCCGCACGTGTTCGTGTACTTGGACGAAATTATAATCGTCACCAATACATTCGTAGAACACCTCTACTGGTTAGGAAAGGAATCGCAAAGCTCGAAGAAGGTGGATTAATGATCAATCCAGAAAAGAGCAAATTCTGCCGACAAGAGGTGAAATACCTCGGATTCATCGTGAATAGCCAAGGTCTCAGAGTAGACCCGGACAAAATCCAACTAGTTCTCGAATTCGCAATACCAAAGAATTTTAAACAAATTAGACGCTTCTTAGGTATGTCGTCATGGTATAGACGATTCATACCACAATTTGCGAGTATTGCGGAACCATTGACAAGGCTAACGAAGAAAAATCAGCAATGTACATGGGGAGAGAATGAACAAGGAGCATTCGACACCCTAAAGAAACATCTGACAAGTACACCAACACTTTCGTGTCCAGATTTTTCACTACCGTTTACACTGCAAACAGATGCAAGCAGTGTGGGTATAGGCGCAGTCCTTTCTCAGGTTATCGACGGTCAAGAAAGAGTAATAGCCTACGCAAGTCGCTCCTTGATGGATCCCGAAAAGGAGTACACGGTAACGGAACAGGAATGTCTAGCCGTGGTGTGGGCAGTAAAGAAATTCCGTTGTTACCTAGGAGGGTACTCTTTTACAGTGATCACAGATCACAGCAGTCTCCGTTGGCTTCATAACCTGGAAGATCCAACGGGCAGACTCGCCAAATGGGCTCTCGGCCCTATGGAATACGATTTCAAAATCGTTCACCGTAAAAACGCGTTGCATCACGTACCGGACGCTCTCTCGCGGACACCAAAAGGAGCAGAGATGAAGGTATTGCTATGAGCAGACACCAACGATAAATGGTATCTCCAACGCATGAAGGACGTACAAAGAGTCCCAGAGAAATTCCCAACGTGGCAAATCGTCGATGGACTATTGTACCATCATCGACGAACAGAATTGGCCGACGTAGAATTCCAGAATCTCGACGCATGGGAATTAGTTCTTCCACGCGAATCTCGAAGGCAAGCTTTAGAAGAATGCCACAGATTACCGCAGGCCGGACATCAAGGAATTGACCGACGCCTGGCAATGAAATATCATTGGCCAGGTATGCTAAAAGACGTAATCTCATACGTCAGCTTGTGCGATGAATGCCAGAAGTGCAAAGTCGACCAAAAGGCTCCCGCAGGCTTCATGGGAAAAAGAGTTGTTGAACAACCATGGACAGTGATATCGGCAGATATCATGGGATCTATGACGCCTAGTAAGCAAAGGTTCTCGTATGTACTAGTTATACAAGACATGTACACGAAATGGATAGAAATATGTCCACTTCAACGCGCTACCGGCGCCAATATAAGGAAGGCGATTGGAGAGATGGTGATTAACTGATGGGGTACACTGAAAATCCTTCCTACCGACAATGGCACAGAATTTGTCAATAAAGACATCAATTCGCTAGTGCACGTAACGGGCATGCGTCAAACGACCACGCCACCGTATCACCCTCAAGCGAACCCCACAGAATGGGTAAATCGCACACTGAAGGCGATGATACGGGCGTATCTTGATGCAGACCATCGTGAGTGGAATCAACATCTGAGCGCATTCTGCTTTGCGGATAATACCGCCCACCACAACTCTCTGCAAGCCACACCAGCTTTCGCTAACTTCGGTCGTGAACCCGAGTCAGCAGTTTCGGTAAGAAAGAAGCTGGAAGGGGATATCGAAATCATTCAACAACCCACAAAGCAGTGGATTGAACGAATGAAACGCTTGGATACTCTACGAAAAGTATTCAAACACGCTTTCGACGAAGCTCAGGACATACAGTCTCAGCCATACAATCTACGAAGAAGAGACAGAGAGTATGTAGAAGGCGATCTAGTATTGGCTAGAAATCGCCAGCTATCGAATGCAGGCAAGAATAGATCAACCTTGCTAAACAAGCCATTCGTAGGGCCGTACACAGTTACGAAAAAACCGTCTAAAAAAGCATACGGATTGGCGGATCTTGCAGGAAACGATAAGGGAAAGATGTTTGTAAAAGATCTGAAACTCTACAAACTTGAATTACCGTTAGACCCAACAGAAGAATCAGGAAATTAATCGGATTCGGGTCGAATCCTTCCCCACGGAGGGAGGTATGTAACGAATTTCCTTCGTTATGCCTATCGCAACGGCTAACGCCACCTTCGGGTGAGCTACCCGAGTACGAGTACATGAAAACTCGCATTCAGAAAGCAACTACCGTGGTGCCCTCTGAGCGAGGCGACACCTCAACAGTATAACCGAGAATACTCAGCCGGTAAGAGCCTGGCTAAGTTATATGTGGTTGGAGATTGGCAGAAGCCCAGTTGAGATACTGGCGCTCCAGGAATATGTCAGGGGAAGCTAAAGGCCTGGCAATGATGTGAAAGGAAGAATCACGCAGGTGGGGCGTCCTGGCGGTGGTGGGAGAGTAAGAACCACGCAGGAGTGCTGTAGCTACCTCTAGACTCGGAGAAGGGACTCCAGCAGATATAAATAGTCCAGGGGACTGATGTAAAATCAGTCTGCCTTCGGCGTCGGACTCGCGAACATTTGCTCGACTGATGAGTCGACCAGATGTGCTCTTGAGTGCTTTGGCAGTGCCTTATCGACGATACGGTCGTCTCGATAGAGAGGCCGTACGACTACCGAATAGCCCGTAGAAAAAGCTACGTGGCAATGTATTGTAGAGAGTCCGATATTCTCTAGGTGGGGAAAGACCAGAGAAATATGGTGGAGACTCGTCCAACGCTCTCGCGGATTCTTAGATTCCGATTTACTCTCGTTAAAGGGCCTGCCTTAAGGACAGCAACCCCTCTACCATAACCAGGACAGTGAGCTACCGGACACGAACGCCCGTGCCGTTCATGTAGGGGTGGTAATGAGCTCTGGAAAATTACCAAAGATGGTACCAACTGTCGCCTGACAGTTCCTTAGAGGGAAAACTGTGTGCAGACACGACGGCCGGAAGTGTAACGAGCCTGGGTTGGTTGTCAGACGGGCGACAAATCAATCCACGGCAAGGAAATCGTTACAACATTGTGATAAATATATAATTTTTCATCATCTTGTATGGAGAGTCCAGTTCGAAACACGTAACGAAAAACTGAGAGTTCTTTCTGACGTTATTGTGAAATATACTATCTTTTCCCACAAATTATGAGGCGTCATATACGTAATTATATATGATGACAATATATTATTGTTAATACTAATCATACTGAGACAGCTTCTCTTATTTCTTATCAATAACTATTGAAATATTTATTGATATTTCATTGGAGAAGCTTCACCCGGTGCGGCCTGGGTCGAAGGCTGCCGGAGTTCAAGAGTTTGACGGAATTATATTGTTGGACGCCAGTTAATGTTCATGAAATTAACAAAATAGTTTATTAAATAATTTGACTCGACTATTGAACATATAATTGATTGGTAGAGGGAGAGAGAGAGAGAGGTTCAATTGGTAGGACCCACAATTTTGATTGATAAGAAACAATATGAATTTCCATGAATTGAATTTATTTAAATATTGAAAATTGAATTAATTTAGGCAAAATAATACAAATCTATGTAATACAACTTACGTACATTTTGATACCTAGATATCCCTTTTGGCGATTAATTAAGTGAGATGTCTATGATCGACAATATACTCTACAATAATTTGTTGATAATTAACTAAACACGACACAACAGTTCGAGGATCGACTCTTCGATGAATTTGATAAGTTTCTTTAGGTAAATCCAATTACAAGGGTTCATTGAGTTCTATAAGAACACAACAGAGATATTGAATGACAATGTACTTGACTCTATAAGAGTACAACGAAGAGTGAGTTATCTTGACGAATCTTCTGGTCATCGGCCCATTCATCGGACACCAGAGAGGGGGGAAATCCATGATCGTTGCCCAGTATTAAATGATTCGTCAAATGTCTTTCATTTCGGTGACTAGTGTCTTTGTCTCACTTCCTTGGGAACTGTCATCTCTATCTCACCACTTCCTGTGTTTCGTTGTCTTGTCTTTTCCGATCTTTGCTCCAGAGAATTTTCATTGGATTCATATCGTCACAATAATGGGAACACGGGTTGAAATTAATTGACATTTTATATAAATGCTGAATTTATAATTCAATTGACAATTGCACTTTCTTTCATTTTGTTCCTTTAAATTTGTTCGATTATAAAAGATACTCGGAGAGTCATGCCGTGCGTTGACGTTAAAACAAAATTATTTTCCCGTCACATTATCATTAAATATATCATTGAACATGTGACGTGTGTGTTACAAAACGTAACAAACACAAATAAATGAATTATTCTTGGAAAATAAATGAAATTATATAGGGTAATGATATATTTTTAAGTAGATCAAATGAATTAGATAACACATATATGGATCAGCCATTGGGATTATTATTATGAATTGATGTGAGAGAGAATAGGAATTTTTGCTACTTGCCAAGGTCTATATAATACCAGTGTCAATCTATTAGTCCACTTATTCTCTCGTTGAATATGTTTATTTCTACCGTTTATTGCCACAGATAAATTGATTGGATCAATTGAAGTTTCAAGGAGTGTTACGGGATTCAATCCGGTCTCGAAGTCGCTTAATCTGATATCCTCTTCAGTTTCATCCTCAATGTCCAACATAATAGAGTCAGGAGGCTAATTAACTTTTGCATTATCCGCCACCCCCAATAGAGGATTAGACCCTAAATTCGATGATGATTATTCTGAATCTTTGATTTGATCGATTTGAAAATTGGCCCCAACACCTCTGGTGTCTAATATCTCGTCTACTTGAGTTATTTGCTCCATTTTGAGCTTACCTACGTCAGTGGGAAGTTCCGTCACTGTGAGCTCTTGTTTCCCGAGATCGTGGAGCATTCCGTATTAACGTGACCCTTTCTGCAGCAAACATGATATACAACCTACTGAGCGGCAGTACAAGAGCGCGTTGCATATCTCCACTCGCTGCAGTCATAGCAGTACATCTTGCCAGTGTCACGAGTACTGTTGATTTGAACCTTTTCATTTTCTTCGCCAGAAATTGGCGTAGTGATGTCACCTTTTTTTCTCCATCGCCGCCATGTTTTGACATTTTCAGATAAAATTTGTTTGAGGTATTCTTAAAGCGATTTCGTACGTTGCGTTCAAAAAATGAGAATTTTTCGGTCTATCCTTCCAGGTTATGAATTTTCCAAAAATATACCCATTTTCCGAGCGGCCAGGGTGTTCAAACCCTTTCAGGGGGATCGGTGGTCTAACGTTGGAAAATGTGAGGTATTTTCAGGTTCTTTTCTGAAGGGTAAAATAATTAACAACGATTTTCAAACTTTGTAGGTATATTATAACACTCATGCTGCAGACAACAATATTGTTTTTTATGGAAATTTTCTTTCTAATTATGTGAAAAATGACGCTAAATGAGACTATCTAAAAAATGGACCTTGGCGGCGGGTGAGATTTTGACTCTTCTCTTTCTCTAAAGAATAAACAAAAGGGAAATATTGAGAACCGATAGAATGACGCGCTTTTGAAATCGAAATTCTGAATAACAGGTTATTTTGGCCAGTTTTTCAATGTAGAAAATACGAAGTTTATCGAATAAAATTTCGATTTCAGTTCCGGCCGTAGCCACTGGAGTTTCGAATAACATATTGAAATTTCGAATGATTCAGCTGAATAGTTTCTTTTTCACCCACCATGCAGAAAAAAAAAGTTTCGAGATAAATGAGTTCAAAGTACGAACAATTCATCCATTCATGGGGCGGGCTACCGGGTGAAAAGACTATAGAATCTGGAATATCCTCAATCCTTACGAAAATTTTACAGTATATTCTTAAAAGAGTATACTTTCGAAATATAGCGGGGAAAAAAAGCGATCTCTTCAAAATTTTAGACCAGCGTCTCTCCTTAACATAATGTAGAAAATCTTCATAATCATTAGGAATTATAAGGATAAATTCAGAACTTTAAATGTTATTCATGGATTAAATTTCATTAGAATTTGCTCCAACTTTTCGGTGAACTATTCGTTTCGCTTTCTTACTTTATCTCTCTGTATTAATTCAAAAATTTCTGCGGTTGAAACAAAATTTTTTGTCATGGACTACTCCCCCGTTAAGCAAATGATACACGACTTTAAGTTTCTGCTGTTGATTTGAATTTCCGCCAATTCTCTCTTCAAGTTTGTTTCTTACTGGATCTTTAAAATGAACCCGACGATTATTATGGCTTGCTTGTCCACAATTTCCCAACGCAGACTCATTATTATTATTATATTGTGTAAACGGTTGAAAACCTGTATTAATAAACTGATTTTCCCCACCTCCTAGAAAACTACCTGCCTGACTATCATGTCAAAGACTTTTGCTTCTAATATTGAATGCCCTAGGATGAGTAAAATGTGACTCCTCCTGTTCATTATCTTTGTTTATTGGTTTAAAACCCCAATATTCCATATTCTGATTTATTCTATTTGTATTATTGCTATTTTGTAGGCCAGAGAAGCCGCGACCGATGTCATTATATCGATTATTTGCTCCCCCCCTCCCCCCACCACGAAGGGAAACAGTCACACTCCTTAGTGGTACCTGGGTTTCGATCGAGTCTCCCCCCTCAGAACATAAGTTAGACCCCAAAGTTATCCCACCCCCTCTGCATTGAATATGAGTATTTTTGCCAGCTTTTACGCTATGGGAAATTTCCTCCCCATTATTTGAACTGTTTTCGCAATTTTGATTATTTCTTACGATATTTTGTTCATTATTTGAACGATTACTTGAAACATTACTTTGAATTCATCCATTAGTTGGATCTAATTTAATTTGACTAAAAGTATTATCTGCTCCAGGCAACCTCTTAACATGTTCATCGATTGTTCGATAAAATTTAGAAGTAGATGAAAAATCGATTTTAATTTCGACAAATTATGAGTTTGAAGAAATGCTTACGATTTACCAATCTCCAGCTTCGACTATTACATCTTTCTTCGACAGTTCTATAAACTTTTAATTATTATTATAATTTTGTTGAAATGTTTTTGTTGAGCAATTTTTTTTTCAATCGATTGCCCGAGGACTGACTTGCTTCGATCCCTAGAGCAGAGCGGATTTACTGGCCGACCTGTTGCTTCAACGTGAGAACAAGGTGGAGAGGGAAAAATCAATATTTTGGCGTGTAATTCATCCTTCTATTATCCGGTAACTCAGTTAAGAGGTCTACTCTAATTAGAATTTTCAAAAAATAGACTTCTTAAAGGCCTGTTATTTTGGATGAAAATGAGCATTATGAAGGAACTGAAGGCATAATGTACGGTGCAGGCAACGATGATTGAACGTAGATGAGATTTTTTTACGATTGGTCGCAACTTTGAACGCGAGAAACTTTGAACGCGTTCTTCTCAAAATGGCGTTTTGGGACGGCTTGTTGGTTAAATCTCCGGAAATTTTGAACCGATACCTACCAAAACTTTACCACATGTTCTCTATGACTATAGCTATAGCGCATATCATACGATTTTGGAATTTTGAGTTAAAATTTTTTTTCTTGCAAAAAACAATGAAAAAAATCGTGTTTTCTCGTGATTTTTAGAAAAGTGGCCACCACTTGGTCATTTTTGAGAAAATAAAAAATCGTATGATATGCGCTATAGTTATTAACCTACTGAATCTAGAACCATTTTTTTGAGATCATCCACTCGAGTTTTCATCAACAGCGCACACCTATATTTTTTTGACCTTTCCTTCTCTCCCATGTTTCTCCACAAATACTGACTAAAAAAAATTCCTAAATTTTTTTTTGTGGACTTTAAAAGTATATCCATTAGGTCCCACACTGTACATATCAATATTCATAATTTAAACGCATCACAAAAATTCGTGAAAATAGCCCCTTTTTTTTGCGCGTCTAATTAGGGTGAACTCCTTAAGTGTTCCAAATTTGAGATACACTTTTCATCTGGATATTTTCCTTCGTCTTTCACATTTTTTTCGGGGTGAATTTTAAGGGAAGTTCCCACCCCTCAAATCGTTGAGTTACCACGTATAAAAATATGTAGTTAATTTTTTTAGATGTGTAACAGCATACCATAGAGCCAGCGAAATTCGTGAGGTACACTGAGGGTACTTTTCTTTTGAGATTGGACCATGGAGTAATAATTTGAATAGAATCGATCTGGGAACGTAGAATTTTTTGAATTGTCAATGTAAGTTCGTCGTAGAGAAAAACTGTATCGAATTCTTTCCGTTGTCGAATGAAGGATAGTTGAGTGGGGCCAAATGGCCCATATAACAAAGTCAATAATTTAAAATCAACAGAGGTATTTGGACGATAGCCTATTTGGAAGTTTATACTTCAAGCTTGTGAATATGAATAAAAATTTTTACCTCATTTTTTCTAGAGATATTCGCGATTCAGTATGATCCATTTTGCCCCACCCCACATCATTTCATTGAAAGACAATTTTAAAAACGCATCACTTCATTTTTTCTTTCGCTTCGATTCTTGAGTTCTTCACTGAGAGAAATTTTCGAACTCTGGAGCTATAAAATATGAGTAGGAAAAGACCTTGACTATAAATATTTGAGCTCCAGCTATCTGATAGTTACTAAAAATTATCGTTCTGCCAACGAAAATTCCGGGATTCAATTCAACGTTACCAAATAGTTCTTCTGACCAAATGCTTCTCGCTAAATTCTCTGTAATAGTCGCAGTGGTATGGATACACTCTACTCTACTCTCCTTTGCAGTACGACTTAGGTTTGAACGATTCTCCTGAAGAATCGTATGAAAAAAATAACAAAATTATGGACTAATTTATAGTTTTGTTGATTTTTTTAGCTTCCACCTGCCGCCCACTACCACCCTATCAATTCAACCTACCTACTACCTGCCTAGTATATGTAACGAATTCGTAACACTAGTGAAAAATGCAGTGGAAGGTAGCGGCCGATAGGCTAGCAGCCGATAGAAAAAACAATGGTTCTCATGCTTAACCGTGATGTGTCAGAAATTGTTTTTCCAATTGAATTCTAGGGATGAGAAAAGTCTGAAATTTTGAGGGATGCCTCTTAACATCCTCCTCGAGTTTTCTCACCCCACAGAAAAAATTTAAAGAATTAATTAACTTTTTTTTACAAATAAACAAAATCGCGAATAGGCCGGAGTGGCTTTAGCCTCACTTCCAGGGGTGAAAAAACTTTGAAATTTTGGGGAATGCCTCTTGACAGCCTCCTCAAGTTTTCTCACCCCACAGAAAAAATTAGAAAAATTATTTAACATTTTTTTATAAATAAACAAAATCGCGAATAGGCCGGAGGGGCTTTAGCCTCACTTCCAGGGGTGAGAAAACTGAAATTTCGAGGAATGCCTCTTAACATCCTCCTCAAGTTTTCTCACCTCACACAAAAAATTAAAAAAATTGATTAACATTTTTTTATAAATAAACAATATCGCGAATAGGCCGGAGGGGCTTTAGCCTCACTTCCAGGGGTGAGAAAACTCTGAAATTTTGGGGAATGCCTCTTGACATCCTCTCCGAGTTTTCTCACCCCTTAGAAAAAATTATGAGAATTAT
>JABSMS010026454.1:0-10362 GCA_018902275.1 Aleiodes sp. PSUC_FEM 10030003
TAAATATACATATATTTTGACGATATATTTTTTGACAATATTCGATACTAAATTCAATTCAATTCGAAATTCAATTTTTCTATCAATTTTTCATTCTTCCCTATTTTAAATATTTGTTATATTCATTCATACGTTATGTCAACTCATTGAATGATTTTATCAATACCATTTCACAGCAATAATCGTTACGAAATTTTTCAATATTGATTCCTGACACCGGAAACCAATAAATCAATTTTCCATTACTACAACAATAATCTCAATAATTTTTTTATATTCCCGTGAAATTATTTTCATCTCTTTTTTTCTTCTATTCAATAATAATTCAATTAATTTGAAAAAAAAAAATCAATTAAATCCTTTGTCAACCAGAATATCACATATTTTGCAATTTAAATATTCCGAATTTCATAATTCATTCCGAAAATTTTAACCATCCACTTTTATTCTCTCGTACAAAAATAAAGAATCGTAAGAACAATGGCCACTTGGAATCATATCACGTATCATAATACCCGGGAAGTTACAACCAGAGAAGGACGACCACCTACGTTTATACACATATTTTGCAATTATATTTTTATGCTCCCTGACCTTGAATTTGTCCACGAACAATGAAAGTTCAGAGAATAAATTTGACTTAAAAAAAGTGCCAAAGGGTCACGGATGAGATGAGCCAAAAGAAATTGTTTTCTCAGTCAACATCTCGTCATCCAGACGCACAAAAAAGTCAATGAAAATGTAAAAAATTGTAATAAATGCAGAACCGAGTCGTACGATCATGAGAAACGATTTCTGGGATGAAGGAGCACATTTAAATCTCATAAATATGTTAATTACCCTTTTTTCCTTTAATCCTTGTTTCTTTATTCCTCCTCGCGAATTTAATTTTCGCGGATTTTTTTCCTGCCTCACCGGTGCTGCCATCTTCCGGGGAATCTCGCATTACTCGCGTCTCATTGGTCGATAAATTTGATCGATGAATCCTTTTATTCCGATTTTTTTTTAATTTCAAAAAAATCCCCAAACGATTAAATTCCGATTTATTTTCGCATTCGTCTGCTAAACCCAAAAATAACCCAATCGAGTTTCTCGTGACCTTGAAGTCTAGACACGTCGAAAGAGTCTAAAATTTCAGGACTAATTTCACTTTTTCCAAAATTCGCAATTTCGTTATTGAAATCTTACGATTTTTTATTCACGATGATTCGGCATTTTTCTCAATGCCACAGCTGACGTCACGGAGTCCTTCAAGATCCCATAAACTTCGAATATTGTCGCGAGTCTTCCGTCGTAGCTCATTAGAGCGAGATTGTTCCGATAAGTGAATTATAATTTCAAGTTAATTTAATTTCCTAAATTCACCGAAAATCTAAAACGATAACGGGGTTTTTCCCGAGGAATCCGTGAATTTGGGACCTCTTTTTTTAACGATCAAGACTGGTTTCATCAGTACACAACTTGACGCCTTTCACTGCGTGTGTAATACACTCAGTGGCGCAGACTCCGAATTTTCATCCGGGAGATGTTAAAATAATTTTAAAAACTTTCACAATATAATAAAATTCGTTATTTTCGAAAATTCGTGAATTATTTGTTCCTCATTCTCAACAATGAAAGAAATCATTGAATTTCTCGTGAACAATTGTAGAATGAAAGTAAAAAAAATTAATTCAAAAAAAGGATAATAAGAAAAAATTCTTGAATTATTATGAATAAAAGGGGAGTGACTCATTCGGATAAAGCGACTATATGTATTCACAACGGAGCGCAGTCTCCATTTAGTGCGATTCGGAGCCTTGCAGAAATGTAAAATAACATTGACATAAAAAATGAGTGATCTATTAAAAAAAGGGGAAAAAATCGTTTGAATTATTCGAATAAAAAAAGAATCAATTATCGATAAATCTATCGTTGCGTTAAAAAATAAATTCGACGGTGAAAGTTTCGGATTATCTGACACATGAGGAAGAATCACGGAAGGCACGTGTGGCACACGAATATTGATAGATGAATAAGAAGGCGCGGTGGGGAGAGAAGAATTCGAAAAAGTTCTTTGAGAGTATCCAAGTATTAAAATTCGATTTTCCGTTTTCAGTCCTAAAAAAATATTCTAAAAATCTAAAAAAAATCGAAAGCTGTACTTTGCAAAGAAAATTCATGAAAAACTTCGAAAATTTCTTTTTTCCAAAAGTTTAAACAACTTTTATTATTTATAAAAATGGAATGCTCAAAAAAATGGAGCGTAACGCAAAGTGAAACGTCTTTAATCGTTAATAGCTCCGGACCAACAGGATAAAATTCAACAATTTCATTTTACAGATCGAAAAAAGAGCTTCAAGATGAAAAAAAAAGTTGTTGAATTTCACTCATTCAATCCCGAGTTATTGACGATTAAAGACGTTCCCCTCTCAACTCGAATTACCATAATTCAAAAATAATAAAACATTTACTTACTTTGTTAATCCGCTGCTCCAACTAAACATTTTCCGTATCCTCTCGGCCTGCGGATCGTCCTTGCTCGTCATTTTCCTCAATTTCCTTATAAATTCCCCTTTATTTAAATCCGCAAAGAATCTTAGCACGTGATTTCTTTCACTCAATCAAACAAAGTTTTCCCGTTTCATGAACATATTTCTCTAATTTAAAATTGTGTCCGGTGATTACCACTGAAAGTGAAACGAAATAAAAAAAATGAAAAGCCATGAAAATTCCGCTTCCTTTCGCATTCACGCATTCATTCACATAATTAAATAAAAAGAAATAAAAGAAGCAAAACAATGACATTTCTATTTTCATAAAGAATTGTGGCAATGGGCGGATTTCTTCATTCTTAGTATATCGGTATTAGAAAGTGTTCTGTACCACGCACACAGTCTTTTGTTTTCTTTTTTTGCGCCATTACGCGTAATTGATGTGTGCCACGTGGTTTTTCGCATAGATTATAAATAATTGAGCCCTTAAAATATTCAGTGATTGCCGCAATTAATTTCCAAAATAAAAAATATTAAATTCTCCGTTAATCACCGTCGATAAAATTGTCATTACTTTATCAGCGCCTTCCGGCATTTGGAAATTCCCCGAAATTTTCCTACCATTAACGACGAACAGATTAGAAAGGATTATTCTTTCGTAAAATTTATTAATTCAATAATAAACCCATTTATTATGGAAAATAATTGTGTAAAGTCTCCGAAAGAACGTCTGGAGAGACCCGAGACCTACATTCTCGGCGCTCGGCAACGATGCCGTACGTATAGCCCCATTTTTTCCATAAAAATCCCCCGAAAGTCCCTATTCGTTGTGTAAAACATTTAAAAAATCCGGTACATCATAGCGCGGCATTCCGTCGGTTGAAAAAAGTGCGTGAGACGCGATTGCAAAAGCACTTTAACGATTTGTTTAACCGATTTTTCCTGAATTTCGAAACAGAAATTTCTGAGTAAAAAAATACACAAACACAATTGTTTTCGCTCCGTTACCAACTTGTTTACAATGAAATTATTATTGAATTTTTATCGAAAGTTCCACAATCGAATGACGAAAAGCCGGATATTTCTAGCGATTAAAAATAACGAGTTAATTCAATCTCAATTTTTTTTCACTATCACAATATTTATTAAAACTGTTTACCAGATTAAACCATACTTCACTCAGCTGTTTTTTATTTTCGAATGATATCCGTTCCCATTAATCAATTCAGGACGATTTTAAGTTAACACCATGGGAGAAACAATTTAACCACGTAACACTGTGAAATATCTCAGACTGGCGCGCATTCGAGTCAAAAGTTTCTGTCTTACGCCCATCCGTTCGACTTTTACGACTGCCCTGTTGCGCCTCACCTGTCTTTCTCTCTGCACTTTCCTACTTGGTCACCAATGAAAGTGCACGGACCCCACTCGCCTCCCTCCGCAGGTTAATACCTTGTGTCCACTTCTCTCATTTTTTTCGAAGATTCGAACGCTTCAGTTTAAATTTTTTTTCACTTCAATCAGCACTTTTCTCTGCTTCGAATCGAATTTTTTAGACTCCATCGGTGCAGCAGAGGTGCTTGCACAAAATGGCGGACCGGGGTCTTTGATTTCATTGCTTGTTCTAGCATCGGAGTCACTGGACCTCTCACTTTTTTTTAGGCTCTCCAAACAAATTGAACGAACGTTTTTTCAACGTTTTTTTCACGTCATTCTGATAATGAGAATAATCATTATATTTTCCGTGAGAAATTTGGGTCAGTACGAAACTGTTGGAAAGATGACGAGTTCAAAACCTGTTTGTTGAAGGAATTAATTTCTCAGCGAGACTCTCGGAGTTTGTGCCTTTTAAAGCTCAAGGATTTAGGATTTTTTTGGAGTATCAACTGAATTCATTTATAGAGAAAAATAATTTATTTATTTTTTTTGTTACAAAAATTACTAATATTAAGAATGACAGGCTGATCTTTAGGATGACTGTGCATAACCGAAAACTCGGAATCTCGAAATTCCTCCGTCCGGTGCTATCGTTAATCGCACATGACTTACTGGCCCGTGCCAGTCTAGATCCTCAAGGTCGTAGTGATGAGACTTGTGTGCTGATAACTGTAAATTAATTGGAGAATTAGTGATCGGAAGAATCATCCAAAGTGATTTCAGAAGTCAAACATTTGCGTTTCATAATAAAAAAAATTCCCAACAATTTTTGAAGAAGAGTAATAAGTTACGCCCTTTTATCATTCAGCGAGGAAAAATGGCACTTACGCTCTTTTGATTCTACGGTGCTATGTAACTTAATAATTTGTATATATGATGAGTATTCTCATCGTATTTCCACAAAAATCAACAATCCTGTTATTTTTTTGATTTTCTCAAAACTCTGGACTGATTTAATAAGATTAATTCTATCATCTATAATCATAGTAATTTTTCTTAGAATGCCTCCGTAAAATATGTAATTTTTTTCTCTCCACGTACTACAAGAAAGGCATAACAAATTTAACAACCAAAATAAAAAAAATGCATGAGAGAAAATGCAAAAGATTTTTGAGGATGTTCCAGTTTTATTAGTATTTTTCACAAATAATTCACCTTCTTCGTTGAAAGTATCGTTTTCCAACTGTCACTGTCATTGTTAGATGCAACAAGCATTCCCTCGACCTTGGCATTGTCCGGGAAATTGCCCTTGAAGTGTGCCGTGTCGATAATAACAGAGTCTATCCTACCAACGTGAGCGAGTTTGAAAATTGCCCATTCGTTTCCAGGTACCTGCGACGAATTAAATTTCTTTAAGATAGGAAAATAGATAATTCGTCAAAATTTGGACTGAAGAGTCAATAGAGCAGAAGAAAATAATACATAGTAGATAGGTTTATGTAGCCGATGTGTAGCAAAGGACTATTATTGCCTCAAGGATTATTACTCTCTGAATTTTGATTTTTTTTTCAACAATTATTTTTTAAATATTTCTAATGGATTATTATTGTTTCAGTTATTCTGTCGTTTCTAGTTATTTATCCTAATGGGACAGAAAATCCCTATCTAATATATCCCAATCAAAATTCCCAACGTCAAAAATAATTTCGCTTTTTCTGTAATCCAATGTAATTTTCAATTCAAAATATTCCATTTGTTGTGTTGTTATTCATTCGAATTATTTGTTTTTGTGATATTTAAATTTTTCGATGTCATAGTAAGACGTGTTTTTGCATATTTTATAAATTACATAAGTTTCATATATTGATTCCGTGCATTTGCGTCATTGGGAATTTTATCGTCAGGATTTTGAGTCGTGGGGAATTTTTCGTTTTTTTTTTTTTTTTTAGAAGGGGGGGATTAGTCGAAGGATTAGACCTTGATAATTACCTGAAGGATTCCAGAGCGATTGACTTCGATAATTGGTGGTCTGTCGAGTCTCCTCGCGGTTTCCCATCCGTCCGCCATGTTGGTGCCCCTTCCGGAACGGATTATGTTCCTGGGATGACCGTAATGTGCATTACTGTATTTTTCGCAGACTCCGCCGTGTTCCAGAGCGATTAGATCGATGAGTTCGTTGGTGTTTATGACGTCAGAACAGTTGATTCCGTAGATCCTTAACCTTGCTATTCCACCGTCAGGATAGAGATTCAAGCGGATGTGAGTCCAGGACTCATTTGAAATCAGGGGAATGTAATTCTTCCTTGTTTCAGGATATCCAGCGCCTAATTCCGTCATTGGAACAATGGTTTTCCATTTCTGAAGACAAGAAAACTTGAATCGAACACGTTTCAAAATAAAAAAACAAATAAATATGAAAATAAAAATTGCAGTAATCATTCATAATTCTCCATAAAAAAATTTAAAGAACGTCAATTCGTATTAAATTTTACGGTGATATATTCGACTTCTCTTATCTTATCAAAATCACATTTAAAAAACTATAATTCAGAATTTCTGGATGAGAAATGCATTTTTACTTTCATTTTCTTAATTATTCTACCAATTTTACCTCACTTCTCAAACGTGAAATTTCCTCAAATTCCACGGAACTCGCAGCACTTCCGGTTTTACTTTGTCGTTTCGGAAATAATTTAACGTCTGCATCATAAAATAGGAAAATTAGACATGTAATTTTTTAGAAAGAATAATTTTTTAGAAAGAAAATTTTTTTAGAAAGAACAAAACGTGAGAATTAACTTACCATCGTCATTAAGTCTGACTGCTTGAATAGAAATTCTCGGCGCATAATTTCCAGTGAAGTACGCTGTGTCTACGCAAAATCCTCGTATTATTGATGGTTTATTCAGCGCTATTATCGTCCAGTCGTGGCCGGCCGTTCGCTTTCTTCGGGTTTCCCAACCGTCCATCCATTTTCCGAATTCCGTGAATAAATTCTCCTTCCAAACCGGTTCCTCATCCTCGAAAAACAAAAGTCATTCAATGATCTGACGTATGAGGTTCATTATTAATTGATTATTGAAGGTAATAAAAAAAAATTAGACGTGTGCGGATAGATGATGAATCGAATTAAAGTAAATAGTGAAATTCTAGGCGAAATTCGAATTGAATATTCATCGAATGAATTTTTTAAAATTTTGAGCAATTTTTTTTTTTAACGATAATTTAATTGAATTTAATTGAAGGCTTCTGAATGATTCTTTGAACAAATTATTTTGTGCATTAGAACTAATTTTTTCAATGGAAATGAGAGGATAGGGAAAAAAGGGGCAAAATGGGCCAAGATGATTTTGAACAAAAATCGGAAATTTTTATTCTCTCGGCAAGTTAAAAAAATGTATTTTTTGGAATTCGAAAATTTTTGATTCTATTGAAAATTTATAGATACAAAAAAATTGAAAATTTATAATTTTTTTTTCTCAGAATTTTCATTTTTTTCATATTTCGCATTTTTTCATTTTTTCATATTTCCAATTATTAATCACCACGAATAATTCAATTAATCATTGAATTGAATTACCCCAATTAAATTCCTATCAAATCATTCGTAGTTTTCACCTCTCCTAATTATTATAATAAAAAATTCTATTTACCTTCAAAAGATTTTCAGCAACAGCAAACCAGTCGTCTGTTGCAAACAGAACTCTTCCTCCATTCTAATAAATTGAGAATTTAAACAGTTTTTGGGAATCGAAATTTTTTTATTGCAAATATTTACAAATCAATCATTTTTCTTCGCTCATTCTATCTCGAGAGAAAAACGAATTGTGAAGAATATTTTTGCTTAGAAATTTTCGACGAAGAATCTTCTGGACTCAAACTTGCTTCACCTGAGATTTAACATTTTTTTTCTAAATAATGAATCCAAATTTTTTGTTCGAATTAAAATTTGCATTAAAATTTGAATAAATTTCAATTCAAGAAATTTTTTCGTCAATAATTTAAGTAAAAACATTCTTGACAAAAATTCGTTTTCCTTCCAGTGTAAATAAATTAATGTATATCACTGTAGAATCGAAAGGGCGTAAGTACGTACATTTTTTTCGTTGAATAATAAAAGGGCGTAATTTAGCATTCTTATCAACAAATGAATATAAATTCGATTTTATAAAAACAGCACTCAATTAATCTCAAATTAACTCTTCACGTTATCCATTAATTCCCCAATAATCTTTTTCAACCAATATTATTCATGACAGAATATTTTTTCTACATTTTTTTCGACATTTACCTTCCGCCCAATTTCTTAATAAAAAAATTAATTCTTACGACTAAAATTACCTTTTCCGAACCAAGTTCATTGAGTTCCAAAAAATGAAATTCCTTCGGGCTCATCTTCAGTTCAAACGTACTTCTCGATGTTCAATTGCGAGTCGACTTGATAATAATGAGAAAGTGAAGAGATTGAGTGTTCTTTTAACTCATTGTTATCGGGAGCAAAGAGCAAACTCTGAAAAAAATCGTGAAAATTCTCTGACGTGTAAGATGCTCCAACGTGTAATCAGTTTTGACGATTCTCGTTCCTCCGGCACGCGCTGTTGAAATATTTATTATTATTCCTAGATAACATTGTTGTTAAAACATCCACTTTGCACAATGTTATCGTCATTAAACCTTTCACATTTTCGAATAAAAATCGTTCAATATTTACTGAAATTAATCAATCTGAAGATCGTTTCTCGAAGCGTGCCAGAGTGAATCGTGTATCTTATCTCCGTAATTTAGATTGTGAGTCATCTCAACAAGATCTTCACCAGCGATTGCTGTATGATAGTCAGAATTATCTCCAATTTTGACTTTATTTGCTTTCTCCTTAACGATTCTCGCAGAGAATGAAATTTGTCTTCATCTTCTTCGTCTTCACTTCCCAAATATTTTCGTGATTTATTCCGCGAATCGAATTTTCTAAAATATCAAAAAAATTAATTTCTACACATGTTTTCCACTCGAAATTTCCTCAGCTTTCCAATGGAACCATCAAAAAAAACCCATCTTTGATATTTCCCTCGTTTTCCGCGGTCGCACAGGCCACCATCATAGATAATTATCTCAAACTACTGAAGATCGTTTCTCGAAGCGTGTCCCAACGAACCCTGTATCTTATCTCCATAATTTAGATTATGAATCATCTTCCTAACAAAATCCTCACTAGCGACCGCTGTATGAGCATCAGCATCGTCCCCGATTTTGACTTTATTCGCTTTCTCCGTAACGATCCTCGCGGAAGAATGAAATTCCGTCGCATTCGTCTTCATCCTCACCTCCCAAATATTTTCCTGATTTATTCCGCTCCCCGGCATTATCGAAATTCCATCACCAGCCTCCTCAACGAGCCTCGAAAGCAGCGAAATTCCCTTCGCAGCAGTGTTCTCACGACCCGAAGTCAGAATTCTCTCGAACCCAAGTTCTTCAATAATCCTAAGTGCCTCGAAGGGCTCCCGGGTTTCGTCGAATGCCCGGTGAAACGTGACTTTCCTCGGATGCGCCGCGGACACTATCTCTTCGCAGTAATCAGAATTGACCTTGCCGTCCTCTGTCAAAGCCCCGAAAACAAAGCCATCCGCTCCAAGGTCTTTCAGAACTCCCAAGTCGTAAATCATCGCGTCCATTTCTTCTCTCGAGTAAACAAAATCCCCGGTTCTGATTCTTATCATGGCGTAAACTGGGATTTTTGAAGCGCGCGCCTTTATCGCGCGGAAAAATCCCGGAGAAGGAGTCAGGCCACCTTCGGATAAAGCTGCGCACGCCTCCAAACGAGTGGCGCCACCTTTTATGGCGTTATCCCCTGATTCTAGGGAGTCAATGCAAATTTCTAAATGCAGTTGCATTTTTCTGCGGAAAATGAAAGGATTTAGTTCAATTTTTTGCGGGAATGTTTAACTAATTTTTAATTAACTCACCGGAAGTGGATGGAATCTTTATGTTGATGACTTATGTTGGATTTTTTGAGAGTGCGGAGTCCAGCGATGTGATGGGATCACTCCATTGACTATGTAATTTGTAGATTCGTTTGTGGATTGAAGCATCGGCGGAGAAAATAGAAAGTTAACGCCAGTTTGGTCGAGTAATTTTGCAGCGCTTTCTCAATCATTTTATTAGACTTGGTAATTGAAATAGAATTGAAAAAAATGGAGACGCTTTCGAGTTTTATCAATACTGGAATTTTTTGATTTTTTTGGGCTATAAATATTTAGATGAAAAAAAAACAGGAAATAATACTGAAAATAATTATTTCATGTTAAAATAAATTCTGTTCATTCAATGGTACTCGTTCATTCCCTGGTCCACTTACTCTAGTCAAATGCAAAATTCTTAAAAGTTCATTCTATTGCAATAAAGAATAATGAAAAAATTCTGAAATTTTTTTAACGTATAAAGTAATTTTAAATCCAATTTTCGATGAAATTTTCATAATTATTAATTTTTTTTCAATAAATTAAAGGATTTCCCT
>JABSMS010026465.1:0-10362 GCA_018902275.1 Aleiodes sp. PSUC_FEM 10030003
TCCAGAGAGATCAGAACGACGTTTCTAACCGAGCGGAGCGAGGTTAGAAACGTCGTTCTTTACTCTCTAGATGCAAAAAATAACATATGCACCTCGGTCGTGAATAAGGTGCACCAGACAATAATTTGTAGCCCAAGCTTCGCTCGGGCGACAAATTATTGTCTGGTTTACCTTTTTCCCGCCCTTGGTGCATAATATACTATTTTCGAGATATGTGGGAAACAATTTTTATTTCTGCAGCCTCTGAAGAAAGTAGTGAGACAGAATCGATTTCATGATAGTATTTTCTAGGGGAAATTTCTCAATCTTCTCGAAAGGATTGATGAAATTTTAAAAATCTAGCAACTCCATTCTTTGAGTTAATTTTTCTTCATTTATAACAATTCAATTATTCTGCATTATGCTCTACATTCAGTTTTTTATTATTTTCTACGACATTATGCGAACTTTTCATTGATAAAAATGAAATTATTGTTTTCCTTTGCCTTAAAAAATTTTTCTTTTTTATTTTCATAACAAGTACTTTTTTTTATAAATATTCCAACGACCAAGTTGTAATAAGCAAAGTGATTACTGTTTATTGAATAAAAGTAACAAAAAAAAATCATGATAAAATTGTTTTCATTCTCTTCTTAATTAATGAGTTAAAATTTTTGAATTCCTAGTAATTTTCCATAATATTAAGAATATCTACAAAATTTACAGAATTAAAAATCAAAAATTGACATAAATTTTCATTGATACACTAGAGTTACAATTTTACAAGTCGTATAAACTATTTTGAGTCTGAATGATTGATAATAAATTTATAAATTTATATTATTGGAAAACGAAAGTATTTAGCAATTAGTGTAAAATATTTACACTCAAGTCATTACAAATAAATTTCAAAACTCATTATACATTGAAAAAAAAAAATTATTTGAGAAATATTTAATATTTGACAATGAAGATGCTCCTGAATTCTGGAATTTTTTTTAATTACTTCGGAAAGAACAGAAAATTAGCGCTGGGAAATACTATAATACAATCAATTTTGAATCAATAATTTCCAAAATATTACGGAAAGCAAAAATTGCTTGAAAAAAATTGTTTTTCGAATACCTCAAAAACAATTCATCCAAAATTAATTGCATTAAACCATTTTCCAACGGCAATTTCCTATTTTCTTCAACAGAATTGACAAAATTTCAGAAAATCGATCAACTTCACTTGTTCTCAAAAAAAATATTTCCTAGCAGATTTCATTAAAATTTAAGAATACATCAGTTTTTATAAATTACCTCAGAATCTAAGCGAGAGAGAATGTTTTTTGTGAGGACTTTTTTTGTAGTTTCAATCTTCTACTCCAAAAAAGGTCACAGCCAAAATTTTTATATCCCGATTTCTAACTATTCCATAAAAAATTATTTCACTGAGAAAGATTGCCGTTCGAGTGATAATAAAGTTTATGTTTTTCAAATTATCGACGATGCCAATAAAAAGCCAGGAAAATTTTAGATGAAAAATGCCATAATACACTCCATTTTGTCTCACTAGTTTCAAACTACTCCAAAAAATACAAATGACTAAAGAAAAATGTTTTTTAAATATCTAAAACTATTGATCCAAAATAAATTATATTATATCATTTCCCGTTTCAAATTTGACGTTCTTTCCATTGGAATTGTCCAAATTTTGAAAATCAATTCCCTTTATTAACTCCAAATATTCATATTTTCATTAGTACAATTTATGATTCTCTCTGCATGTAACGTGCACCAGGCTGTGAGTACAATAAACGTCCAGGTATATTGCCAGGTTGTGCACCGACATAAGTACCAGGTGGAGGTGGTGGATATGATCCTGGTGGTGGTTGTGGTGCTCTAACTGGATAACCAGATGTTATGCTTCCTGTTTTTGCACCCTGGGGTGGCTGTTGAATTGGAATTGCACCCCCATGAACAGTTACGTGGCTACCAGGGCGTAGGTAAAATTTGTCCTCTGAATATGCTGTCTTGTGGTCCAGAGAATGAAGACTTGTGACGTAAGCTACGTTGAAAATGAACATTAAATTAGTAAGAGAGTAAAGAAAATAAGTCAATAACTTCGGTGCACTTTCGTTTCCTTATATTTCTGAAACCAGTGGGTTTGGAGAAAATTCGAAGAAAGGCGTTTTTTACAGAGAATTCAATGGACGACAAAGAAGGTCTCTTCATAAATTCTCGTAAGCCTGATAGTTTTCGAGACATTTAGATTATAAATCCCGCAGAATTTCCTCATTCGTGACCACTTTATTATCGCAATCCGGAATGTTCAGTTTTTTCTTAATATCTCAGAAATGAAGGGAGAAAGAGAAATTTTCGTAGGGAGTTTTTTTTTGTACGGAATTTTGAGAGCTACGAAAAAATTTATGATAGATAACTATTAATAGATATTCAAGGGAAAAAAACCGAAAAGTCTTGAGGCAATCGAACTGTCGTCAATTTATATAAATTAACTTGGAAACTAGGCGAGATAGCGCAATTTTTTTCATCAATTTTCATGAAGCTCCAACTGTTCTCTACAAAAAAGGTCTCCACAAATATTTCTTTATCTCTCTTCAATTCTGAGATAGTGTCGAATAGAATAAAAAAAAACAAATAAACTCACCAGCTTGATGCGTAGACAATGTTGCTCTACTACCAGACAAATAAACTGGTTTACTTGGATCTGTCTCTCGCGTTTGCTGTGATGTTGGCGCTGAATAACTGTATACACTTTGACCACCTGGTGTTGAATAAAAAGTCGAAGGTGGATATTGATTATTTTCTGTAAAAATAAAAAACACAAAATCGAGAAAATAATAAAACCGAAAATTATAAAATCAAACAAAATGAAGCAATAAAATAAATAGAATGAAGAATTAAATTTAAATGATAATGAATATTAGCAGGTGGAGGTTTGATTGTAAAGTAATAATTTGTTTTCTATAATTAATTGAAATAATGACAACGATAAATTCTAATGGGTGAATGTGAGATGATGGCGAGTGCATTTTATCCAATGATTGAGGTAAATGTTTGCATTTAATTAATTGATGATGAACGAATTGAGAGTTGAACATGAATGAGTTTTTTCCCATTTTTTTAAATCAAATTTTAATGATAAACTCACTATTCCAGAGGACGGCTCGTGAGTCGCCAGTTCTCCTGGCAGCCTCCTCTGATTCTGGAAAAATACAACCATCTCCCCTCAGTTCCCCTAGTTTTGTGTATTCAATGTTAATTAAATCAGTAAAAATTTGCCTGGATAATTTTGAATAGAAGAATCATTTTAATTAATTAATTTAAACATTTTTTTAAAGTCTACTCACTTGCTGTTGGCTGATTGTAATTTGGCATTGTTGGAGGTGGCTTGTATCCATAAACTGTGTGATAGGGCGATGCTGTGGGTGGCGGAGAAGGACTGTGAGTCCTCTTCAATGGGCCCTAATGAAAATTGAATTATTTAACGCAAAAAATAATGTGAATTAAATTGGAAGAAAAAGTGAAGTATTAATTGTCGAACGGGTTTTGTGGAATATGTCATAAACTAAGGGAGAGCAGGAAGTTTCTAGAAGAGCTTGTTCATAACTTTTTTGTTTCCCTACAAAAAAGGCCTCCATGGAAAATCTTCTATCTCCATTATTTTTGGAGATATTGGAGTAAAACTGATTATATAGTAGAATTTATGTTTTGGGGTTGATCAAGTTGATGGACTTTTCGAATTTTATCATTTCTACTAGAAAGATTGAGAAATGTGCGTTGGAATAATGGTATAATACAATAAATTTTGGAGCAGTAGTTTTTGAGAAATGTGAAGAAACATTTCTTTAATAGCTTCTCCAAGTTTTCCCATAATCGGATAACTATTGGCCCAAAATCGATTGCATTATAGCCTTTTCTAGAAGAAATTTCCCGGAGTTTACAATGGATTCATCGAAATATTGAAAATCTAACAAATTCTTTATCGTTGGACTGAGAATAAATATGAAAAAGTTTATTTTTACATTAACACTGGGTAAAAGTGTGTGTGTTGGAGTTGCAGCAGCAACTTTGTACAATTGACTCCTCGTTGGCAGTGGGAAGAACAATTGTTGATGAACTACATTCGCTTCCGTTGGTGCATAACTGCTCACCGTTGTCAAAACCTCTGAGCAAACACTAGAGAAAGAATAAAAGAATTAAATTTTTTGTGACCATGAAATTGATTCTATGAATTGAGGACCAATCGTTTTTGTTTTCAGATAAGGTGAACAGTCCAATAAATGAACAATTAAGGTTATTTCGTGATTCATAAATTATTGGTAGTAAAATGATCAGTAAATTGAAAATTATACAATCTTAATTCATCCAAAATATAATGTTGATTAGGAAAAAAATGGAGCATAAAATTTTTTGTGTGCTCAAAGAATGCTCAATCTCGCTTAAATTCTGTGGTTTCGTGGAAGTATTGAAATTCTACTCAAATCATGGAAGAGCGTATATCACTTTGTTACCAATTTCAGTGAAATATCTCGGGATCTAGGGTGGATAGGGAAATTTTCGTAATGATCTTTCTTGTAGGGAAGAGTGTGAGTTACAAAAAAGGTCTTACAAAAAAGCCTCATCTAACTTAAATTCCGAAATTTTTGAACGAACATTAAAATCTTCATTGAAACTATCATGATTGAATATCACTCAGCCATTGATGTTTGGGGAATATCTCAACAATAAAGTGAGTTAGAGAAATTTTTGTAGAGACGTGTTTTGTACAGTTGAACCGGAGCTACAAGAAAGGTCACTACGAAAATTTCTCTATGTCTCTTAAATTCAAAGACATTTCCGAAAAATCAAGTTCAAAAAACAATTATTTCCGTTTGCCATTTTCTTAGCACTTTACCGTATCTTTTTTTGAAATATCTCGGAATCGAATGGAGATGCGAAAATTTCTGTGAAAACTTTTTTTGCAGCGCGGAATCAGAGCTACAAAAAAGTCTTTCTAGAAATTTCTCTATCTCCCTTAATTTCCAAGATATTACAACAAATAATTACAATGCAAAATTCGTTTATCTCATTTTTGGACTTTACTGTGAGGACTTCATCCAATATCTCGGAATCTGAGGCAGATAAAGAAATTTTTGTAGTGACTTTTTTTTTGTGGAGGAAAATGTGAGTTTAAAAAAAATGTTATCACAAAAATTCGTCTATTTTCCTCACATTCTGGAATATTTCAATGAAACTTATGACAAAATGGAATTGACTTGTCTAGTTTCTTCACGTAGCTGCTAAATTAAAAAGAATCGTCAATCACCTGGCTTCTTTAGTGAGCTGCCTCCTCCTGTTATCATCCTCATTCAGTACCTTCTTTAATTGCAAAAATAACTGATGCTTTTCATCCTTCAATTGCGACAATTCGGCTTCTAAATTTGAAATCTGTTCTCTCGTTTCACCGAGAGTCATAACGTCCTGCTTTTGTTGTCTCTCCCTTTCTTTCCTCTGGCGTTCTTCCTCTGCATCAGCTTCTTGCTCTGAACGATCAAACCACGGTGATATATTCAAAAATTAGGTCGATGAAAAATTACGAAAAGTTTAATTCTGCGAGGGAAACGCAAAGGGAAGCGAGATGCTAACTATTGTAATGGAAACCTTATTTGTAGGTGTCGCTCTGCTTTATAAAAAATCCCATATCTCGATTAGACTCCAAGATTTTTCAAAATGAGAGACTAACTGAATATTGAATTCTCATTCGCTATTGATTTTTTTTTTCGGGAATATCTCGAAATTAACGAAAATTTTCATAGAGATCTTTTTTTGTAGAGCAGAAAAATGTCTACAGAAAAGTTCCTTATAAAAAACTTATCTCTACTACAAACCGAGGTATTTTAAAGAAGAAAAATAGCTAAAAATGTGTTGATGAAATTAGCACACATCTGACAATCTTTTGGATTTTTTGAATCAAATAAATTACTATAGAAAAAATATTTTAAAAATTTGCATCTACAGTTTCCTAGATTTCCTATAAGTACATATTCTTTATTTAAAGAAAATTATTCATTTGGCGGAGAAAAAAAATCTAAAATTTTTCAGATGTCAGCTATTTTCAGTATCATGTAAAAATCTAGATATTCACTTTGATAGTGAAGAACTTTGGATTCGATTTCCGGCGGATATCTCATCTGAACGAAATACGAAAATTTTCATAGGAATCGTTTTTATAGAGCACATTACGCCCTTCAAATAACGTCCTCACAAAAAATCCCCTATCTGTACTCAATGCCGAGATATTTTCAAAGACTGCAAATGGAAATCTGAGCTTCTTCAATATTGAACCGATTTTCCAGTTCCTCTTTCGCAAATATCTCTGAATTGAAGTGACGCACAGAAAATATGTTGGATACTTTTGTTAGAGCGAAAGGGATCTATAAAAAATGTCCCTACTAGAAAATGTCCCATCTTCGTTAGATTCTGAGATATTTCCAAAAGAAAAAAATTCACATCTCACTCAAATTAATTCCTCATAAATTGTGAAAATTATTCAAATAAGAATGTACCTTGTTTCTTCCTCTGTCTTTCACGAATAATGTGAGCTTTCAGTGCTTGCCACATCTGTTCACTCCTCTGAGGAGGTCCCACCGTGACCGCCGGCATTTTTAAAAACTGTTTGTGATAAATTGACTCGCAATTAAATGTGATCAATTGTTCGTTGATAAAATCCCCGAAATAATGACATAAATGCCACGGAATTGAGGTTAAGTGAAGCTTGAAAGGAGCAGCTCACCATTGGTTGCTGAGAATGTCGTTTCATGAAAACTGTCCTCAATTTTTTTGACGTTTTTTCATCTGAGAAACACGTTTGTTTGTAAATAAACGATTAACCAAAAAAATCAATTAATTATCAATTAAAGTAGTTGAAGTATGAGTGTTTTATTGGAAACTGAGGAAGGATGGATAATTTCTCATATTAATTACATAAAAGAAATTTACAGTGATTTTGAATCAACATTTTATGATAAATTATTTGACATCAATTCGCAGTATCTTCGTGACAATCAATTCAAAAAATCGAGCAACGGAGTCTTGAATGATGAAGAGAATTCCGCAGTCAAAAGGTTAATTGAAAAGTTGATTTTAATTTATCGTCAATTTTTTTTTTTTGTTAAAATTCCGAGATATTCGCTGCAAATTAGAAATGATTTTTTAATGTTGCATGCTAAATGCATTTTCATGCAGTTAACTTTTGAGATATCTTCAAATCTAATCAAAAGTGAAGGACTTTTCATAGAGTACTTTTTGTAGGTCTCATTCTGCTCTACATAAACGGTACATAGGGATATTTTCGTACCTCGCTTCAATTGAGAAATATTTACCAAAAATCCTAAACATTTTTTTAATGTTTCATGAAAACCAGATTTTCAATCAGTTCGTTTTTTTTATCTCGGATTTTATGAAGATAGAGGATTTTCCATAGTTACATTTTTTATAGAGTAGGATGAGAATCATTACAATTCTCGCTTCAATTCTGAGATATTTGCCAAAAATCGAATTGAATTGAAAATCTTTTCGATAATGAACAACATAACGAGATTCCATATAGTCTTTCTTCGTGGAACATCTCGAGATCTAATGAAGGTGAAGGATCTTAAAAAAAAAAATCCTAACGAAAATTTCCATATCGCGCTCCAATTGCTAGATATCGGTCAAAAGAGCAAAATGTTTTTTCAATGTATGAGAATTATAGTTTCATTTATGTTATTTTTGAACTATCTCCAGATCTGATAGAGATAGGTAATTTTTCATAAGAACCTTGTTTGAGATGAGGCTAAGTTTTAGGGTGGTTTGTAGGAGGCAATTTTGAAAAGGCAAGTGAAATGAGTTGTGCTTGAGAATGTATATAGAGGGAAAAATCACTTCATTGACGAAAAAAAAACCCTCAATATTGAGCTATATTACACTATGTATAAATATATGAACTCGAGATTCACTTTAATATTGCACTGAATTGAATTGAGAGTGAACTTTAATGTAGAGTCTCGCGGTAGAGTCCGTGGAGTAGAGCTGACCGCTCTCTTGAGTTATCCGACATAGATACTCTCTCACGAGTGTCTTGAGGGGAACTGCAAAAACCCAAAAGTGGGCCTAGAAATTTACAATGTGGAGGATAGAGGGGGGTGATTTCGTCCAATAATGACTCAATCAATTTCAAGTATATTCGCCTTTAAAACGTCGGTTGACCGTTGATATTTTTGCTGCGTTTTAAACACCCTCTTAAACTGTTTTTAAACTGCCTTTTCTGTAGGTCTCACTCCGCTCTACTAAAAAATGCCAACCAAAATTTTCGTATCGCTTTTATCCTGAAGTATTCGCACAAAAATGAAATTCAATCAAAAATATTTTTAACGTTCAAGTGAGAATCGGGGTTTCCTTGACAATTTATTTTTGAAATATTCCGTGATCTGATAGAGATGGACGACTTTTTATGAGAACCTTCATTGTAGAAGAGGACACGCCCAACAAAAAAGCTCGAAATCAAAATTTTTGTATCTCGCTTCAATTTTCAGATATTTAGCAAAAATCAAAAATGTTTAATGTTGCGTGATTAAACTTTCGTTTCATTTATTTTCGAAAAATCTCGAGATCTCTACAGAAAGCTACTCATGAAAATTATTGTATCTCGCTCCATTTCCGAGATATTTGCCGAAAGTTAATAATATTTTCAACATTATTTTAATATTGAATAAGATTTTTTTTCCTGCACTGTTTATTCTTTCAAGTATTCCGCGATCTAACAGATAGAGAATCTTTCATGAGAACTTTTTTCCTCGCGCACTACAGAAAAGGTCTCAACAAAAAATTCCGTATCTCACTTTAATTCCTAAATATTTGTCAAAAACTTAGAATGTTCTTAATGTTACATGAAGTTAGACTTTCGATGAGTTTATTTTTGAAAAATATTGAGATCTATTAGAGATACTCGATTCTGTTGGGAACCTTTTTTGGAAAGCAGGTTTAGTCTTAGAAAAAAGTATCCATAAAAATTTCTAGAACTTTCTTAGATTCTGAACCCTGCCGAAAAAATGGCAGCCGACATCAGAGTGAGTGTTCTTGTTTCACCCTTCTCATATTAAATTTCAGGTCGAAAAAGAGGAGAAAGACGTCCGAAGTTGATCCATCGCACGCGAAAGTTATCGAATTTGTTCGCCGCCAATTCGCAACAATTTTGACTGAAAACGTCAGGCAGGAAATTTTCCCAAATTCAAAAGTTGTTGATAACAACGTTCAAGCACGTTTGGTGTCTGTGGAATTTTTCAAAAAAGCATTTGATCATTTTCAAGAATTTTACGGATGCAATAATACCGATAGAGTTGTAATCAATGTCATTGATGACACCAAATATGTATTTCCCAAGAATTGTTCATTTTATTCTTACGATATTAGAGATATTTCAATTAAATTGAGCGTAGATTATGAATTTGATTTTATTTTGATGGATCCACCGTGGTGGAATAAGTTTGTCAGGAGGAAACGAGTGAAGAATGAGGAGGCTGGGTAAGATATATATCAATTAAATTTGAGTATTATTAATGTTCATATAAAATAGTGCAATATACAATGAAGTGGAAGAACAAGAAATGTTAACTTGTGTTTCATCGGTGATATGGTAAAAACGTCGGAATTTTTTTTGTAGTTTCTTTTGTGACTAATTTCGAAACGAGTAGACTAAGAGAAAAAAGTCCAGAAACTTTTTTTGTCGACAAAAAAATCCCTACAATAAAGGTTTCTTGATAAATTCTTTAAAACCTCATGGTTTCCGAGAAATTCTTTCAAAAATGAACTAAATTCGATTTTTAGACTCTCCATTTACTACTTTACTGCTGATTTCTCAATCGTTCTTTTTTATTATCTGGGGATCTAAGGGATAGATAAATTTTTGTAAGGACCTTTTTTGTTGAGTGAGATGAAAGCGACAAAACAGGTCTCATGAAAATTTCTCCATCTCCCGCAGCTTCTCAAATATTCCTTAAAAATAAAATACAAAAAAAAATCCTGATCTCTCTTCACCATTTAATAAAAAATTTAATCAGTATATTTCTTTATGGCCATAATTGTCTCGATTCGGTTCTAATTGATGAAGTTAATTATTTCGTTTTTCCAGTTACAAAATGATGTATAACGAGGAATTAATAAAACTTCCAATTGATAAGTTATTAAATGACAAAGGAATTGTTGCAGTTTGGTGTACAAACTCAAAAAATCACAATTCTGATGTAATTGAGAAAATTTTTCCAGCTTGGGGAATTAAACCAATTGCTACATGGTATTGGGTCAAAGTAAGACAATACACTTTGAAAATAAATGGAGAAATATTATATTAGAATAATAA